>JAODUO010000174.1:0-42500 GCA_025642075.2 Ridgeia piscesae | reverse complement strand
TCTTCGCCACACCCTCCCCAGCCAGGATGTTCAGCTCCTCAATGTTCCTTATAACGAGGTCGTAATCAACATGGAAATTAGCCCTTTTTTTCACATGAGAGCTTCCTAGAAAAGAGGAAACCAATACTGTCTAGAAATGGTTACTCTCCTACTTTCTACAAGTGATCCATTACTGAAAATGTTTAGTTCTGTAGCATGCCACCAGAGGTTACTGCTGCTGGATTCACTACAACCAGTGACGAGCACCCTCTTGCTGTCTACTCGGTTAGTACTAATTATAAGGTTCCAATTTAACAGTATTCCATTACTCCAAGCATCTAGATGTTGTGACCGATTACCATACTTGACACTACAAGGCTACAAGGATCTGGCCAGATTACCATACTTGATGCTACAAGACTACAAGGATCTGGCCAGATTACCATACTTGATGCTACAAGACTACAAGGATCTGGCCAGATTACCATACTTGATGCTACAAGGCTACAAGGATCTGGCCAGATTACCATACTTGACACTACAAGACTACAAGGATCTGGCCAGATTACCATACTTGACACTACAAGGCTACAAGGATCTGGCCAGATTACCATACTTGACACTACAAGGCTACAAGGATCTGGCCAGATTACCATACTTGACACTACAAGGCTACAAGGATCTGGCCAGATTACCATACTTGATGCTACAAGACTACAAGGATCTGGCCAGATTACCATACTTGATGCTACAAGGCTACAAGGATCTGGCCAGATTACCATACTTGACACTACAAGGCTACAAGGATCTGGCCAGATTACCATACTTGATGCTACAAGACTACAAGGATCTGGCCAGATTACCATACTTGACACTACAAGGCTACAAGGATCTGGCCAGATTACCATACTTGACGCTACAAGGCTACAAGGATCTGGCCAGATTACCATACTTGACACTACAAGGCTACAAGGATCTGGCCAGATTACCATACTTGATGCTACAAGACTACAAGGATCTGGCCAGATTACCATACTTGACACTACAAGGCTACAAGGATCTGGCCAGATTACCATACTTGATGCTACAAGGCTACAAGGATCTGGCCAGATTACCATACTTGATGCTACAAGGCTACAAGGATCTGGCCAGATTACCATACTTGACGCTACAAGACTACAAGGATCTGGCCAGATTACCATACTTGACGCTACAAGACTACAAGGATCTGTCCAGATTACCATACTTGACACTACAAGGCTACAAGGATCTGGCCAGATTACCATACTTGACGCTACAAGACTACAAGGATCTGGCCAGATTACCATACCTGACACTACAAGGCTACAAGGATCTGTCCAGATTACCATACTTGACGCTACAAGGCTACAAGGATCTGGCCAGATTACCATACTTGACGCTACAAGACTACAAGGATCTGGCCAGATTACCATACCTGACGCTACAAGACTACAAGGATCTGGCCATATTACCATACTTGATGCTACAAGGCTACAAGGATCTGGCCAGATTACCATACCTGACGCTACAAGACTACAAGGATCTGGCCAGATTACCATACCTGACGCTACAAGACTACAAGGATCTGTCCAGATTACCATACTTGACGCTACAAGACTACAAGGATCTGTCCAGATTACCATACTTGACGCTACAAGGCTACAAGGATCTGGCCAGATTACCATACTTGACGCTACAAGACTACAAGGATCTGGCCAGATTACCATACCTGACGCTACAAGACTACAAGGATCTGGCCAGATTACCATACTTGATGCTACAAGACTACAAGGATCTGTCCAGATTACCATACTTGACGCTACAAGACTACAAGGATCTGGCCAGATTACCATACCTGACGCTACAAGACTACAAGGATCTGGCCAGATTACCATACTTGATGCTACAAGACTACAAGGATCTGGCCAGATTACCATACTTGACGCTACAAGACTACAAGGATCTGGCCATATTACCATACTTGATGCTACAAGGCTACAAGGATCTGGCCAGATTACCATACTTGACGCTATCAGGATCTGGCCAGATTACCATACTTGACACTACAACGGTCTGGCCAGATTACCATACTTGATGCTATAAGGCTACAAGGATCTGTCCAGATTACCATACTTGACACTATAAGGCTACAAGGATCTGGCAAGATTACCGCCATGTGTTGAAAGTAGGGGTAAGTTGTAACAGTTACTCTGAGCACATAGTTATAAAGTTCACTTGTGACCGAGGGTGAGAAGTTAAGTGCCAGTCAGGGCTCACTGTTCTTAACATGGCCACTATGACCATTTTGTGTACAGTTAGTATGGTATGATGTTGGTTTCTATAATTCGACATACCATCGTTTTAAGAGTTTGTTTGCATTATATTAATCAGACAATGGCTAGTAATTTATAATACTCACAAAGATTCAGTCTTTTTCTTAAATGACATTCCAGTAACTATGACCAATTCATGGTACACAAGTATAAATAAACATCGCTGAATAGTCGTGTTTTTTCATTTTACATGAATTTGATGGATCACCTGATTTCTAGACAGATGACTACTTTCCATATATTGGTAATCGATCTGGGATACCAGACATTAGTAACATATCTTTTTCACATTTTATGAAAACAATTAATAACGTAACTATAAATGACAATTGTGTTTATATCAATAAAATAATAATGAGTTGCTTTGTTTGGTTATTATTATTATCAGTATTTCCATATTATTTTATATAAATATAAAATAATATGGAAATACTGAAATATATATAAATATAAAGCATCAACTGGTACAGTATTACTCTACACTGCAGGTCAATAATTGGTTTCCTCTGCCCACTCTACACCTGCCTTGTAGCAGTCACAACATCATTAACATGTGCACATATCGCACCAGTCACTCAACCTTCTGAGACATTTATATACAGAAGTATCTCCTGTGGGCATGGTGATGACGTAGCACATGGATGTCTTAGATTAATTACTATTGAGGAAACCAATCACTCAGGTACATAGTACATGGTGGATCTTATGGAATTCTTCTCCTTAATACCTTTATCAAAATGCAACAAAGATGGAGGCGTTCTACAGTAACGGTTCTATACTAAGACAGCGTTCTACAGTAACGGTTCTATACTAAGACAGCGTTCTACAGTAACGGTTCTATACTAAGACAGCGTTCTACAGTAACAGTTCCATACTAAGACAGCGTTCTACAGTAACGGTTCTATACTAAGACAGCGTTCTACTGTAACGATTCTATACTAAGACAGCGTTCTACTGTAACGGTTCTATACTAAGACAGCGTTCTACAGTAACGGTTCTATACTAAGACAGCGTTCTACAGTAACGGTTCTATACTAAGACAGCGTTCTACAGTAACGGTTCTATATTAAGACGGCGTTCTACAGTAACGGTTCTATATTAAGAAGGCGACAGGGTACATTAAGTATCAATTATATTTGGCAACATACAAAGGATGCTGATAACATCTAAGTTCAAGAAAACATAACTATTTATACAGATGAATTGTAAAATTACCTTTACACCCTTCCATCTGGTTCATGTCGCATTAACATATACAACTTAACTGTTTCCTGCATTTTGATACACATCCAACCAAGTGCTCTAACCCTGTACCTAACCCATCCACCCACCCCAACCACTCTCCCCCACAACCACCCAGTCACATATAAACCCACCCACCGACCCAACCAACCTCTGAACCTGTAAGAAAAACAAACTACCTTGGCTCCATATTTTCTTCCCAGACTGTCCTCTGCCTGTGGAGAAGTCATCCCCACTAGTGCTGTCTGTGGAAGACAGGGATCTGTCCCCCACCCACATCATCCCATAGTCCGCCAGGAACAACTGCAATCAACACATCTGACAATGACACCAGACACAGACAACCAACCATGACAAGACGGAATGACACAATGACAACAGACACAGACAACCAACCATGACGAGACGGAATGACACAATGACAACAGACACAGACAACCAACCATGACAAGAGGGAATGACACAATGACAACAGACACAGACAACCAACCGTGACAAGACAGAATGACACAATGACAACAGACACAGACAACCAACCATGACAAGACGGAATGACACAATGACAACAGACACAGACAACCAACCGTGACAAGACAGAATGACACAATGACAACAGACACAGACAACCAACCATGACGAGACAGAATGACACAATGACAACAGACACAGACAACCAACCATGACGAGACAGAATGACACAATGACAACAGACACAGACAACCAACCGTGACAAGACAGAATGTCACAATGACAACAGACACAGACAACCAACCGTGACAAGACAGAATGACACAATGACAACAGACACAGACTACCAACCATGACGAGACAGAATGACACAATGACAACAGACACAGACAACCAACCATGACGAGACAGAATGACACAATGACAACAGACACAGACAACCAACCGTGACAAGACAGAATGACACAATGACACAGACACAGACAACCAACCATGACGAGACAGAATGACACAATGACAACAGACACAGACAACCAACCATGACAAGACAGATGACACAATACAATAATTCAAAAACCCAAAGGAGCTAAATAAAAATCTAAGTTCAAGAAAACATAACTATTATACAAAATGAACATGTAAAATTACCTTTACACCCTTACCATTGGTTAAATGCCATTAACATATACAACTTAACTGTTTCCTGCATTTTGATACACATCCAACCAAGTGCTCTAACCCTGTACCTAACCCATCCACCCACCCCAACCACTCTCCCCCACAACCACCCAGTCACATATAAACCCACCCACCGACCCAACCAACCTCTGAACCTGTAAGAAAAACAAACTACCTTGGCTCCATATTTTCTTCCCAGACTGTCCTCTGCCTGTGGAGAAGTCATCCCCACTAGTGCTGTCTGTGGAAGACAGGGATCTGTCCCCCACCCACATCATCCCATAGTCCGCCAGGAACAACTGCAATCAACACATCTGACAATGACACCAGACACAGACAACCAACCATGACAAGACGGAATGACACAATGACAACAGACACAGACAACCAACCATGACGAGACGGAATGACACAATGACAACAGACACAGACAACCAACCATGACAAGAGGGAATGACACAATGACAACAGACACAGACAACCAACCGTGACAAGACAGAATGACACAATGACAACAGACACAGACAACCAACCATGACAAGACGGAATGACACAATGACAACAGACACAGACAACCAACCGTGACAAGACAGAATGACACAATGACAACAGACAACCAACCATGACGAGACAGAATGACACAATGACAACAGACACAGACAACCAACCATGACGAGACAGAATGACACAATGACAACAGACACAGACAACCAACCGTGACAAGACAGAATGTCACAATGACAACAGACACAGACAACCAACCGTGACAAGACAGAATGACACAATGACAACAGACACAGACAACCAACCATGACGAGACAGAATGACACAATGACAACAGACACAGACAACCAACCATGACGAGACAGAATGACACAATGACAACAGACACAGACAACCAACCGTGACAAGACAGAATGACACAATGACACCAGACACAGACAACCAACCATGACGAGACAGAATGACACAATGACAACAGACACAGACAACCAACCATGACAAGACAGAATGACACAATGACAACAGACACAGGCAACCAACCATGTCGAGACAGAATGACTCAATGACACCAGACACAGACAACCAACCGTGACAAGACAGAATGACACAATGACAACAGACACAGACAACCAACCATGACGAGACAGAATGACACAATGACAACAGACACAGACAACCAACCATGACAAGACAGAATGACACAATGACAACAGACACAGACAACCAACCATGACAAGACGGAATGACACAATGACACCAGACACAGACAACCAACCGTGACAAGACGGAATGACACAATGACAACAGACACAGACAACCAACCATGACAAGACGGAATGACACAATGACAACAGACACAGACAACCAACCGTGACAAGACAGAATGACACAATGACAACAGACACAGACAACCAACCATGACAAGACAGAATGACACAATGACAACAGACACAGACAACCAACCATGACGAGACAGAATGACACAATGACAACAGACACAGACAACCAACCATGACAAGACAGAATGACTCAATGACACCAGACACAGACAACCAACCATGACGAGATAGAATGGCCATTACAAACATGTCCAGATATACTGTGGTATTATGATACTGAGATGTAGACATTGAAGATGATGATGACAGTGATGTTATACGCTAATGGTCCAAGGATGCCAATGGACACTGAGAGGCATGTGGCACGTCCAGACTGGCACCGATGAACAGGCATGGGTAAATTATGTTCAATTTATGTTCACACAATTACCCTATTGTCCCCTCATCCAGTCACCCCATTGTCCCCTCATCCAGTCACCCCATTGTCCCCTCATCCAGTCACCCCATTGTCCCCTCATCCAGTCACCCCATTGTCCCCTCATCCAGGCACCCCATTGTCCCCTCATCCAGGCACCCCATTGTCCTGCTGTGACTCACCAAATGACACAAGGCCACCAACCAGGAAGTCTTGCAAAATTATATGTTCAAATTTAGAATGACTCACTACAAATGATAAAACTGTCAACAAGCAGAATTGGTTTCGTAAGTTCACAAAAGTATAAAAAAATAGCTGTTGGTGTCAGGTAGAATATGGACCCCCATAGAAAATTGACCCGGAGTCCATATTCTACTATAGAATTTGGACCCCCTTATAAAATTTGGAACCTTTTTAAAAGCTGAACAAATTGGTATAATAGTATAATGCAGTTCATAAATTGTAATTAAAATATCACAGTCATCATAACACTTTTGTAAAAACAGTTTTTATTATTTTTCATTTTAGCCACCATTGCCATTAAAATGCCAGTCATCTTTGACTCTGAATATTATGTATTCTATCAACTGCTAAAATGTGTGGGAAGGTTGAATAAATATAACTAAGAGTAATGTTTACTCATTCATTGATTTAATGTCATCTCAACAAAATAAAATAAACGGGAAAAAAAATTGTTAATGTTCCATGTAAGACCAATTCATGTTTTGAAACTTTGAATGGACCGGACTCCCTTTCACTAGTGCCCACACAAACTACTACGAGCTTGTATGAGATGCTAAATTTCAACTCCATTGGAATCACAGGTAAGGCTCAGTTTCTAAGTTACACCAGGAGTCAATTATATCAACAACACAATCTGGGGTCCATTTTCTATAGGGGTCCATATTCTATAACACATATATAATATTAATAGAATATGGACCCGGGTCCAATTTATATGGGAGTCCATATTCTATAATACATATAGAAAATGGACCCCATAGATTATGGACCTGGATCCATTTTCTATGGGGGTCCATATTCTATATGACACCGGCTTCAACTGGCATGACACCACACTGTTGATATTATCACCACACTGTGGCTATTATTACCACCACACTGTGGCTATTACCACTACAGTGTGGAATTTATCACCACACTTGGGCTATTATTACCACCACACTGTGGATATTACCACCACACTGTGGCTATTTACCACCACACTGTGGCTATTATTACCACCACACTGTGGATATTACCACCACACTGTGGCTATATGACCACCACACTGTGGCTATTATGACACCACACGTGATATATACACCACACTGGGCTATTATTACCAATCCACATTGGTAATGTATGACCCCATTTATGCGGATATCTATATACACTGTGGACTATTATGTACCATCCACTACTGTGGCATATATATGACCACCACACTGTGGATGTGTATTACCACCACACTGTGGCTATTATTACCACCACACTGTGGCTATTATTACCACCACACTGTGGCTATTATTACCACCACACTGTGGCTATTATTACCACCACACTGTGGCTATTATTACCACCACACTGTGGCTATTATTACTACCACACTGTGAATATTACCACCACACTGTTTGATATTGCATACTGCTGAATTATGATAATCACTATAGTATCGAAATGCATTAACAATCAGGTAAGTTCCTTTATAGCAGGGTAGCACATGTAGCCTGTTGACATCCATGTCACTCCCTGACTGACTGCTTCAATCAACACTAGCTGTGAACATCTCACAGCAAAATATGGCATAAGTTTCCCTGGTTTATGCAGATAGCTGAGAGAAATTGGGCAAGGACAAATTTGTTCAAATTGCCTCACAAATTGAAAGACTAAAAAGATGATTTGAAACCTCAATGTCTCAACCATTATGGTTAAGTACAGCATTCTCAAACCATCACAGCACTCTACCCAGTGGAGTAATACTTGTTCAACGAGTGATAGTGTAGTGATCTATTTCTCCTATGGTAATGAAGAAACCACCCACCCACCCACCCACCCACAGTCACACCTTATGGATGTGTATGACCACACCTTAGGCCAACTTTGATTCATCTACTTGAATTTCACGCATACCCCCAATGCAGTATCCGGCTTATGGTAATTCAGTCTGAAAACGCAGTCCTATGCAAGTAAATCAACTGAACAGCAACAATCGTTATCATGGACATAAACCCCCTTAATTAAATAAATTAAATTAAGTAATCAATTGTTCGGTATGTACATTGTGATATTCTTCTTCTTAATCTAAAATCATAATACATAGATTGTGGTGACTTTAACATGATACTATAATAAATGCAAATTTAAGTGATTGTGTCGTGTAATGCTTAATTCATTTCCTGTATAGTAGGAGGTCTATGTTCCCTATTGGCTGTCATTGCAAATGACGTCAGTTACTAGAGCGTATCCTCTCCAAACCGCTAATGTATGTTAAGAATGGTCACATGAACAAGTAGTCTTGGTTGTTCGACTGGTACTCATGTTACTCACGTAGCTGAATCGAAGTGGGCTTTAGAGGCCTGTGTTGGCAACTTCACAGGGTATTCTAGGTTTGATGTCAAAAGGGGAAGGTGATAGGTGAAGTTCATACCTCCATATCCAAGATTTGTTCCTGCAGCTGCAGACATTTCTGTTCCAACTGTTGAACATGAGCTGGGTTGTCAGCACCTGTACGATAACCAAACAAACAAACTGTTAGATTGTGTACATGTCTCATCTTAGATGCAACTCCTACTTAAAGGTCAAGTAGTCTGTTCCTATTTAAAGGGTCAGGTAGTCTGTTCCTATTTAAAGGGTCAGGTAGTCTGTTCCTATTTAAAGGGTCAGGTAGTCTGTTCCTATTTAAAGGGTCAGGTAGTCTGTTCCTATTTAAAGGGTCAGGTAGTCTGTTCCTATTTAAAGGGTCAGGTAGTCTGTTCCTATTTAAAGGGTCAGGTAGTCTGTTCCTATTTAAAGGGTCAGGTAGTCTGCTCCTATTTAAAGGGTCAGGCAGTCTGTTCCTATTTAAAGGGTCAGGTATTCTGTTCCTATTTAAAGGGTCAGGTAGTCTGTTCCTATTTAAAGGGTCAGGTATTCTGTTCCTATTTAAAATGGTCAGATAGTATCTACCTATTTAAAGGGTTAGGTAGTCTGTTCCTGTTTAAAGGATCGGGTAGTCTGTTCCTATTTAAAGGGTCATGTATTATGTTCCTATTTAAAGGGTTAGGTAGTCTGTTCCTGTTTAAAGGATCGGGTAGTCTGTTCCTATTTAAAGGGTCATGTATTATGTTCCTATTTAAAAGGTTAGGTAGTCTGTTCCTGTTTAAAGGATCGGGTAGTCTGTTCCTATTTAAAGGGTCAGGTATTATGTTCCTATTTAAAGGGTCAGGTAGTCTGTTCCTATTTAAAGGGTCAGGTAGTCTGTTCCTGTTTAAAAGGTCAGGTAGTCTGTTCCTATTTAAAAGGGTCAGGCAGTATGTTCCTGTTTAAAGGGTCAGGCAGTCTGTTCCTATTTAAAGGGTCAGATAGTCTGTTCTTGTTTAAAGGGTCAGGCAGTCTGTTCCTATTTAAAAGGGTCAGGCAGTCTGTTACTATTTAAAAGGGTTAAGGTAGTCTGTTCCTGTTTAAAGGGTCAGGCAGCCTGTTCCTATTTAAAGGGTCAGATAGTCTGTTCCTGTTTAAAGGGTCAGGCAGTCTGTTCCTATTTAAAAGGGTCAGGCAGTCTGTTCCTATTTAAAGGGTCAGGTAGTCTGTTTCTGTTTAAAGGGTCAGGCAGTCTGTTCCTATTTAAAAGGGTCAGGCAGTCTGTTCCTATTTAAAGGGTCAGGTAGTCTGTTCCTGTTTAAAGGGTCAGGTAGTCTGTTCCTATTTAAAGGGTCAGGCAGTCTGTTCCTATTTAAAGGGTCAGGTAGTCTGTTCCTGTTTAAAGGGTCTGTTTTTTAAAGGGTCTGTTCCTGTTTAAAGTGTCAGGCAGTCTGTTCCTATTTAAAGGGTCAGGTAGCCTGTTCCTGTTTAAAGGGTCAGGTAGTCTGTTCCTGTTTAAAATGGGTCAGGTAGTCTGTTCCTATTTAAAGGGTCAGGTAGCCTGTTCCTATTTAAAGGGTCAGGTAGTCTGTTCCTATTTAAAGGGTCAGGTAGTCTGTTCCTATTTAAAGGGTCAGGTAGCCTGTTCCTATTTAAAGGGTCAGGTAGTCTGTTCCTATTTAAAGGGTCAGGTAGTCGGTTCCTATTTAAAGGGTCAGACAGTCTGTCCCTATTTAAAGGGTCAGATAGCCTGGTCCTATTTAAAGGATCAGGTAGCCTGTTCTTATTCAAAGGGTCAGGTCAAACTGACTGAAACAAGATGACACCAGGCCACACAGTCAGCAGTGCAGAACAGTCACCACTCAACATGACCTGCATCTGTGTGCACTGAAGGGTGACATCTAGAAAACTGACAAAACAGTACAACCTGTGTTTGCTATGCCAAATGTAGTCATTTGTTTAATAAAACATAAACTTTTCCATGTTCATAACATTTAACACTAAGAAAACAGGAGACATTTATGATTTTTGTAAGTTTATTGAATGCAGTTCTTTTCAATGATTCAACCAGAAGAACTTTTGAATTTGAAATATAGGTAAGTGTATCTATGACTTCTTTATGAAAAGCCAACCTCAGAATGCACCAGCATACTGTCACATGTATACTTCACTCTAAGCCATATACACAAAATAAATAAACAGCATATATAATTTAATATAACTTAAGTAACTACTCAGCAAGCCATTGGGCCCTTCGAAGACCTCTTGACCACAGTAAAGCGACGCAACTTGAAATGGTACGGGCACGTAACAAGATCTACAGGGCTTGCCAAGACAATCGTGCAGGGCACAGTGCAAGGAGGGAGAAGAAGAGGCAGACAGAAAAAGAGATGGGAGGACAACATCCCGGAGTGGACTGGCATGATGCTGGGTGCCGCCATGAGGAAGGCTGAGAGGCGAGAGGAATGGAGGGAGCTGGTTGCCAGGTCATCTGTGGCGCCCCAATGGTCCACCAGACTACGGAATAGGTGAAGGTGAAGTACCTACTACGTAATACAAGATTTCAGAATGGTTCCTCCCCAGACAAAAAGAAAACTATTATGAGTATATTATATATATATATATATATATATATATATATATTATATATATTATATATATATATATATATATATATATACACATATATATGGGGTAATTTTGGGTGGTTAAGTGGTTAAAGTGCCACACTGTTGACCGGAGCAACCCAGATTTGAATCCCAGTGCTGGTGGTTTGTTACTGACACAGCTACATTTCTTGCCATCTCTCTCTCTCTCTCTCTGTCTCTGTCTCTGTCTCTGTCTCTGTCTCTGTCTCTCTCTCTCTCTCTCTCTCTCTCTCTCTCTCTCTCTCTCTCTCTCTCTCTCTCTCTCTCTCTCTCTCTCTCTCTCTCTCTCTCTCTCTCTCTCTCTCTCTCTCTCTCTCTCTCTGTCTCTCTCTCTCTCTCTCTCTCTTCTCTCTCTCTGTCTCTCTCTCTCTGTTCTCTCTCTGTCTCTCTCTCCCTGTCTCCTCTCTCGTCTCTCTCTCTGTCCTCTCTCTGTCTCTCTCTGTCTCTCTCTCTGTCTCTCTCTCTGTCTCTCTCTCTGTCTCTCTCTTGTCTCTCCTCTGCTCTCTCTCTCTGTCTCTCTCCCTGTCTCTTCTCTGTCTCTCTCTCTGTCTCTCTCTCTGTCTCCCTCTCTGTCCTCTGTCTCTGTCTCTCTCTTGTCTCTCTCTCTCTCTCTCTCTCTGCTCTGTCTCTCTCCTCTGTCTCCTCTCTGTCTCTCTCTCTTCTCTCCCTGTCTTGTTCCCTGCATCTAGTTCCTCCTGCATCTCGTCTCCTGCATTAGTCTCCCTGCTCTCTCTCCTCTGCTTAGTCTCCCTGCTTCTCCCCTGCATCTATTCCTCTGCTTAGTCCCCTGCATTAGTCCCCTGTCCCTGTTAGTCCCCTGCATTAGTTCCCTGCATTCGTCCCCTGCATTAGTTCCCTGCATTAGTCCCCTGCATTAGTCCCCTGCATTAGTCCCCTGCATTAGTCCCCTGCATCCGTCCCCTGCATTAGTCCCCTGCATTAGTTCCCTGCATTAGTTCCTTGCATTAGTTCCCTGCATTAGTCCCCTGCATTAGTTCCCTGCATTAGTCCCCTGCATTAGTTCCCTGCATTAGTTCCCTGCATTAGTTCCCTGCATTAGTCCCCTGCATTAGTTCCCTGCATTAGTTCCCTGCATTAGTTCCCTGCATTAGTTCCCTGCATTAGTTCCCTGCATTAGTTCCCTGCATTAGTTCCCTGCATTAGTCCCCTGCATTAGTCCCCTGCATCCGTCCCCTGCATTAGTTCCCTGCATTAGTCCCCTGCATTAGTTCCCTGCATTAGTCCCCTGCATCCGTCCCCTGCATGTCCCCTGTGTCCCCTGTGTAGTCCCCTGCATCCGTCCCCTGTGTCCATCCCCTGCATCCGTCCCCTGCGTTAGTTCCCTGTGTCCGTCCCCTGCATCAGTCCTCCATGTCCGTCCCCTGCATTAGTCCCCTGTGTCCATCCCCTGTGTCCGTCCCCTGCGTTAGTTCCCTGTGTCCGTCCCCTGCATCAGTCCTCCATGTCCGTCCCCTGCGTTAGTCCCCTGTGTCCGTCCCCTGTGTCCATCCCCTGTGTCCGTCCCCTGCGTTAGTTCCCTGTGTCCGTCCCCTGCATCAGTCCTCCATGTCCGTCCCCTGCGTTAGTCCCCTGCATTCGTCCCCTGCTGTCCGTCCCCTGCGTCCGTCCCCTGCGTTAGTCCCCTGCATGTCCGTCCCCTGCGTAAGTCTCCTGCATTAATCTCCTGCGTTAGTCCCCTGTGTCCGTCCCCTGTGTCCATCCCCTGTGTCCGTCCCCTGCGTTAGTTCCCTGTGTCCGTCCCCTGCATCAGTCCTCCATGTCCGTCCCCTGCGTTAGTCCCCTGCATTCGTCCCCTGTGTCCGTCCCCTGCGTCCGTCCCCTGCGTTAGTCCCCTGTGTCCGTCCCCTGCGTAAGTCTCCTGCATTAATCTCCTGCGTCCGTCCCCTGCGTTAGTCCCCTGCGTCCGTCCCCTGCGTCCGTCCCCTGCATCCCTCCCTCCTCTTAAAGTGTGAAAGTTATATGGAACTTTGAATGATTAACTCCACCTACAACTAGAAGTATCTACAAAGAGGTATGTTAAAATAACAGCATACTGAACGGTGGCTACTGGCACTCAATTCTGAAACCTCAGGGAGCTACTGGGACTGGGACTAGAGACACATGTACGGGATGATACCATGGGTATCATACCTTGCAGTGCATATTTATTATGTTGACATGGAATAGTTATAAACAGCATTAAACATATGGCCATCTATGAGCAAAAATGTTCAAGCTGAATGCATTTTGTATAGAAAATCGCTAGTGGAAGTGAAGACAGCATTCTCACAGTGAAGCCTGTGAGAATGCAGCAGTCATGCAGCCAGTCAGCTTTGCATGAATTGGCAAACATAACATAGCATCATTTATCTTTTCAATCTCAAAGCTCGGTTTTTATTTCACATTTATAGCAGCTCAAGAACCTGGTTGACACTGTATACCCTTTTTTGAAGTCACACTACATGGCACTGGTCTTTACAGACTAAAGTCTTTTCTGAAATTGCATTTCCAACATCTCATCTGGGCCATTACAATCTAAAAATTTACACATTTATAACTCAAGTTTTTACGTGAGTGTGCAAGAGGAAGAAAAGGTCCGTGAGAACTACCCAGATACACCTCCTCCACACAGGAAGGAGGAGATACAAAGAAGAGTCCACCAACTCAGCAGGTCTTCATACAACACATGCTTGGACCAGGCCACAAGACTGACTAAGCCTGGGACCAAGCACTGCTGCAGCCATGCTTGTCCATTCCTGCAGACATTGATTGGACTAGAAAGGGAATTGGCTGTACTAGGAGGTGCAGTGGCTGCACTGCCAACTGCAGGCACAGCTTGTCATGTGATCATCAAGTGTGACTGCATGAAAGTCAGGGGATGGGTAAAGAACTTCAGAATGTTCTCAGTATGGATGCCAGGGTAGGAATCAATATGACAGCAATAAACTAATGTATGAAATGGCTCTGTCCATTTTACAAAATATCTAAGTAACATATTTAACCCATTAGCACTCATCCGATTTTAATGTTAATTTTTTAAACATTTACAATATCGCCCGCGGAGTGTATTGCTATTGTTATGCTTCAGCAGTTCGGCCAGGTGTAGTGAAATCTTGAGAGTGACGAAGCGTATCAAAGCTGGCCAGTGTATTGTCTACCCGTGCCGGTTGACCTGTTGACACACCAACCCGCACAGGACAATTCGTGTCGTGTCACGGAAGAATGAACATTCGCCATTGCAACAGTGACATGTGTCTTGACCCAGTCTTGACTGCCGGGTTCATCGCGCTCGCAATTCTACCAATGATTGTGGCGATAGGCATCTGGGTGGTACCAACACTTGGACCGTCGGCACCGGGGGCAATGATTGCTGACCGTAAACCATTGACCGATCGCATTCCTGTCCCCTTTATGAGGCCAATGCTAGGCAACAAAGGGTACATTGTATCAATGGAAACGTAAACAACCCGGGATCCACATTATACAAAAAAACACTTGAATTTTTACTAGAAAGCCACCCACATACAAATGTCCATGTAAGGCTTGTGGAAAACCAATGAAATCTAACCAACATGGAATCTTCTGTGATGGTTGTGAGCTGTGGCCTCACCGACAATGCATACACATGTCGAGGCGGAGTACGACCGCTTGAGTCAGCCAGACCAGGCAAATGAAACTTGTGCTGCTCTGTGTGCTCCCTTCCCCAGTTCATTGATTTGTTTTTCGATGACCCATCCACCGGAACAGTCGTACCTTCTGATATAACTTCAGACACTGTCTTTGCTGCCCACCATTTAGCTCATCTAGACATTAACAGCTTACTGGCTAACTTGGACAATTTAGACTTTTTCTTCAGCATTACCGTGTAGACATTCTAGTGTTGACTGAAACCAAACTTGATGATTCAGTCTCGTCAAATGAGATCTCCCTTGTTACATGGTAGCTGGCCACAAAGATCGCACGAGGCATGGTGGGGGCGTCATATGTTATGCCAGAAATCCCATCCAGGCCAAGCTACTGATGAACTCCAGGATGAAAAACGCGGAATGTATGTGGACCGAAATCCTTTTGTAGTGGGAGGCCTGTAAAGACCACCTAGTGCCTCGATACCCAAGTTCATCGTTGAACTTGACGATGAACTGCAACGCCTTTCACTCAAGAACACGGAAACATACTTACTTGGTGACTTTAACGTGGACGTGTGCACACAGAGGGGCACTGAGCTTCTCAAGTGCACTGGCAACCATGGACGGCATCAACTGATTGACCAAGCTACGCATACCACTGCCCCCTCGGCCTTGACCATACACCTAATATTCACCTCACAACCAGAAAATCTGGTGAACTCTGGAGTAACTCCACTTGGTATCACGGACCATGATCTTGTATGCTGCATGAAAAAGTGTAAATCCACTAAACTTCCTCCTAAGTATGTAATATCTAGAAACTGGAAACATTTTGATGTGACAAAATACCAAGCTGATTGTGCAAACTTTCCATGTAATGACTTACTGCAGGCTAAAACAATAGAGACTCTGCTTGGGATATTTAAAAATCATTTGATGTTCATGTTACAAATTCTCATGTACCGCTGAGAGAATCCAGGGTATGTGGTAGTGACATGCCCTGGATTACTGTTGATTTACGAGACCAAACGTATAAGCGTTATCACCTTAGATGAGTTGCAGTACGTTAAAATCACCTAGTACCTATCAAAATTATCAATTCCAAAGAAATAAGACCAGAACCTGCTTAAGACAGGCTAAAAAGGATTACTATGACACTGTCATCAAAGAAAGTGCCAAAAAACAAAATCATTATGGGCTACAAACAACTACTTCCCAAATCAATGTCTACCGTGACTACAAGTGTGATGGTAGGGAGGTGTCTGATTCTTTGAAAATTGCCAATGCGTTTAACAACGGTCGGCAGTGACCTGGCTAAACAGTTTGCTAACCAGGCAGACCCTCCCCTCACCCAGACCTCAAGCTTTGAGCCTTTTAAATTTAAATTAATAACTGCATCTGAGGTGATGACGCTACTCTCTGGACTTAGCATCTCGAAAGCTCATGGCACTGGTGGAATTATGGCGAGATCCCTAAAAGTTGCAGCAAATGAACTCTCTCTCCCCTGGTGACTTTTAACTTTTCAGTGTTGACAGGGACGATCCTGAATGAGTGGAAGCAGACAGTTGTGACCCCTGTCTTTAAAGAGGGAGATCGCCAAAATACCTCTAACTATAGGCCAATATTGGTACTTCCTCTATGCATGAAAATATTTGAAAGATTAGTTCACGACCAATTGTATGATCATGTCACTAAACACAATATCCTGAATCCGTTCCAGTCAGGCTTTCGACCTAAGTATTCACCAACCACAGCTCTAATAGATATCTCTGACTACCATATGACCAAAGACAGCATGGTAAAATCACATGTGCCATATTCCTCGACTTAAAGAAAGCCTTTAATACTGTAAACACAACCATTTTGCTACACAAACTCTCTGCCATTGGTATCCAGGAAACAGGATTCTCATGGTTTAAAGATTATTTTGCCAACCGTACTCAACATGTAAGAATCAACGAAGCAGCATCCAGTGTGTTACCTGTCAATGTTGGTGTACCCCAGGGTTCAGTCCTAGGACCTCTACTGTTCACCCTGTATATCAATGACATGGTGAGTGTGGTGAAGCACAGTAAGCTGACGACACAGCATTCTTTGTCTCAGGGAAATGTGCACAAAACATCCAGACACAACTGACTGATGATTTAAATGCTGTCAGCCAGTGGCTCAATGTCAATAGATGACTCTGAATGCAATGAAAACTAAAACTATGCTCTATGGAACTCAACAAAACGTGTCGGATGTGAAGGGGGGACTTAAACTAAAAATTGGGGGGAATCTTTAGAACAGGTCAGTTGCTTTAAATACCTGGGCCTTTGGTTTGATCCTTCTTTAAACTGGAAAAAACATGTAGACTGCATTAGTAAACAAATCTCGCAACGCATCGGTGTGCAGTCATGAATTCGGCCTTTCATCTCCACAACCACAGCAAACACTCTCTTCAAAACTATGATCGCTCCCATCATCGATTATGGGGACATCGTATGGTTCAAGGGACCTCAAAATAACTTGAACTGATTACAAAAACTAAAAAACAAAGCAGGCAGAGTGATTCTACGCTGCAGGTGGCGGACCCACGTATCTAACATTCACATTCGGATGGCTAACATCCCAAAACAAAATAAAGTTACACAAATCCTGCATTAATGGTTAGCAAATGCCTATTGGGGGTAGTACCTTCTTACCTCAGGGGCAAATTCATACGTGCCAAGGACTTTCACACCTACTCGACATGAAACTCTAATTCCAATCTGTTTGTACCACGGATCAGCAATCATGCCTAAGAATCTGTTCTGCTATGAAGGAGCTGTGCTGTTCAATATTCTAAGTACCTCTTTCAAAACCAGCCAAACCTACAAAAAGTTCAAACCTAAATGTAAAATGTGTTTAAATTTTTTTATATAGAATGTTTTAGCAAACTGCGCTGAGGATAGTTAACCTTGCAGTTATATCATGTTTGTGTCATACTGTCAATTTTATTTGTTAGCCTAAATTTAATTAATATTTTATGTCTGTTGCATCATGTATTTTACTATTTTACATCATTTGTCTGTACGATTGTATGTATGAGTACCCCACTAAAAGACCAGTGTATATTTTAACGTGCGCTGTATTTAGCTGGGCCATCCTGAATAAATATATTTATTATTATTATTATTATTATATAATGTGAAGCCTGTGCCTCCTCAGATATTTGACCTAGATTTTTTTAAATATTGCTTTCCCAGTATTTTTGCTCTAGCGCCTTTATTATTCAATTCTCGCAATTGCATGTTGTATGTAAGTTGTAAATAATGAAAGTACCTACACAGTGGTGTCAAAATTGTTATTGTAACTTAAAAATATGTTGACCATTTCTTGATTGACTCCATGACATTTTGAAAATTTATGTAAAACATACTTTGTTGCGGTGTAACTTTTTTATGCTTGGCTTTTTACTGCCCCACATTGGGTTTATTTAAAAGAACATTAAATTATCTACACACTGGTATATAAATTGTTATAATATGTTACACAGTTTAGTTGTATCATATGTAATAAACAGACTAGACTTACTTATTGTCACAAAATACTGTTATTGTTTACATCCCCTGTTTGCTTCTGACCCGGTCCCTGTCAGTGCATATCGTTGTCATGGTTACGTGGTTACATGGTGGTAAATCCAAATTTGTACCCAAATCACTTCGAGTTCAATGTCAGAATTGACATCGTCAAGCTCGCCTGCATATTCGTGAATTTGACGCATTGCCTCTGCTGTGGTGAAAAAGCGGCGGCTGGAGGACATTTTTAAATGTCCAAAAACAAAAACTATTGCTGTTAAATTTTCGAAAACCCAGTAAATATTTTTGAGAACAGAAGTATCCAAAATAGCCATAATTTAATTTTATATGTCAAGATAGATGTTGCATTTATTGCATCGCTTAATCACTAGATGGAACCACGTAAACCGAATTCAAACGTTATGCTGTATTCGCTGACCAGCTATGGCCCACCTGAGGAGATTCGGGCTGACCGTCAATGCCCGACTTGATTGCTAATGGGTTAATGCCATCACAACCAAAAACTACATTTTGATATCAGCTCCCAACTCCAATAATATGTATATCTTAACAGATATGGGAATAACAGGATCTAGATTGTGGGTTTGTAATTATGAATGAAACATGTTTTAGTGAATCATAGTCACTTTTTACCGTAATCACCTAATTGGCATTTTTTCTGGTTATTCATATGAGATAACCAGAAACACAGCCACATTTTGTGAATTCAGCAACAGCAACAACAATTATTTGTGGTTTCAGTCAAGATGAAGTTGTGTACTTCCACTTCACTCAGCCAGCACAGTGATCATAATGCAGTCAATAAAGTGTATGACATTTCATATGAACTGGACTATATATGCAGCACTTCAGGTACTAAGTAGCCTTTATGAACTTAACTATAACTATATAATATGCAACTTTATATAATATGTAACTTTACACAATATACACTGTAGAGGGTATTACTTTATACAATACAGGCAACCAACAACTTTATTTTTTCTTCCGACAGACACAGACAAAAGGAATTGTTATGTCCTTCTCAAACATTCCAAGTGCTTAGAATAGTGAACTATAAATGAGGACTGGGATTGCAATCATCATGGAACTGTTTCAAAATCTGGCCAAGTCTGTTCACAATGTGTTGCCTCCAGTTGTCCAACTGTATAAACGTAAGGTACATTTGGATTCACAGACTTCCTTGATGTTTGTGAAATAACTCCGACTATATGTATATATCAGGTGACCATTAGTTTTCACAAAAAGTATCACTTTACAAATGATTAGAATGTGTAATGTAACTGTATACAATAACTTCAGGCAATTGTGGTCAATTACCATGTTTAATTTTACATTACAGCCTCAGGCAGTTGTGGTCAGTTAATGAGAAAATACTCCTGACTACCTGTGGCTGCTAGTCTCCTGTCTACCTATGACTGCTAGTCTCCTATCTACCTGTGACTGCTAGTCTCCTGTATACCTATGGCTGCTAGTCTCCTGTCTACCTGTGATTGCTAGTCTCCTGTCTACCTGTGATTGCTAGTCTCCTGTCTACCTATGACAGCAAGTCTCCTATCTATCTATGACTGCTAATCTCCTGTCTACCTGTGACTGCTAGTCTCCTGTCTACATGTGACTGCTAGTCTCCTGTCTACCTGTGGCTGCTAGTCTCCTGTCTACCTGTGACTGCTAGTCTCCTGTCTACATGTGGCTGCTAGTCTCCTGTCTACCTGTGGCTGCTAGTCTCCTGTCTACATGTGGCTGCTAGTCTCTTGTCTACCTGTGACTGCTAGTCTGATGTCTACCTGTGACTGCTAGTCTGATGTCTACATGTGACTGCTAGTCTCCTGTCTACCTATGGCTGCTAGTCTCCTGTCTACCTATGATTGCTAGTCTCTTGTCTACCTATGGCTGCTAGTCTCCTGTCTACCTATGACTGCTAGTCTGATGTCTACCTGTGACTGCTAGTCTGATGTCTACCTGTGACTGCTAGTCTCCTGTCTACCTATGGCTGCTAGTCTCCTGTCTACCTATGACTGCTAGTCTCCTGTCTACCTATGGCTGCTAGTCTCCTGTTTACCTATGACTGCTAGTCTGATGTCTACCTGTGACTGCTAGTCTCCTGTCTACCTATGGCTGCTAGTCTCCTGTCTACCTATGATTGCTAGTCTCCTGTCTACCTATGGCTGCTAGTCTCCTGTCTACCTATGACTGCTAGTCTGATGTCTACATGTGACTGCTAGTCTCCTGTCTACCTATGGCTGCTAGTCTCCTGTCTACCTATGGCTGCTAGTCTCCTGTCTACCTATGACTGCTAGTCTGATGTCTACCTGTGACTGCTAGTCTGATGTCTACCTATGACTGCTAGTCTGATGTCTACCTGTGACTGCTAGTCTCCTGTCTACCTATGGCTGCTAGTCTCCTGTCTACCTATGATTGCTAGTCTCCTGTCTACCTATGGCTGCTAGTCTCCTGTCTACCTGTGGCTGCTAGTCTACTGTCTACATGTGGCTGCTAGTCTCCTGTCTACATGTGGCTGCTAGTCTCTTGTCTACCTGTGACTGCTAGTCTGATGTCTACCTGTGACTGCTAGTCTGATGTCTACCTGTGACTGCTAGTCTCCTGTCTACCTATGATTGCTAGTCTCCTGTCTACCTATGGCTGCTAGTCTCCTGTCTACCTATGACTGCTAGTCTGATGTCTACCTGTGACTGCTAGTCTCCTGTCTACCTATGACTGCTAGTCTCCTGTCTACCTATGGCTGCTAGTCTCCTGTCTACCTATGATTGCTAGTCTCCTGTCTACCTATGACTGCTAGTCTCCTGTCTACCTGTGGCTGCTAGTCTCATGTCTACTTGGCTGCTAGTCTCCTGTCTACATGTGCTGCTAGTCTCTGTCTACCTGTGACTGCTAGTCTGATGTCTACCTGTGACTGCTAGTCTCATGTCTACCTATGACTGCTAGTCTCCTGTCTACCTATGATTGCTAGTCTCCTGTCTACCTATGGCTGCTAGTCTCCTGTCTACCTCCTGTCTACCTATGACTGCTAGTCTGATGTCTACCTGTGACTGCTAGTCTCCTGTCTACCTATGGCTGCTAGTCTCCTGTCTACCTATGACTGCTAGTCTCCTGTCTACCTATGGCTGCTAGTCTCCTGTCTACCTTGCTGCTAGTCTATGTCTACCTGGCTGCTAGTCTCCTGTCTACTTGGCTGCTAGTCTCTTGTCTACCTGTGACTGCTAGTCTGATGTCTACCTGTGACTGCTAGTCTGATGTCTACCTGTGACTGCTTGTCTCCTGTCTACCTATGATGCTAGTCTCCTGTCTACCTATGCTGCTAGCTCTGTCTACCTATGACTGCTAGTCTGATGTCTACCTGTGACTGCTAGTCTCCTGTCTACCTATGGCTGCTAGTCTCCTGTCTACCTATGGCTGCTAGTCTCCTGTCTACCTATGGCTGCTAGTCTCTGTCTACCTGTGCTGCTAGTCTATGTCTACCTGTGACTGCTAGTCTCCTGTCTACCTTGGCTGCTAGTCTCCTGTCTACCTATGATGCTAGCTCTGTCTACCTTGACTGCTAGTCTCCTGTCTACCTATGACTGCTATTCTCCTGTCTACCTTGGCTGCTAGTCTCCTGTCTACCTGTGGCTGCTAGTCTCCTGTCTACCTGTGGCTGCTAGTCTCCTGTCTACCTATGGCTGCTAGTTCTGTCTACCTATGACTGCTAGTCTCCTGTCTACCTGTGACTGCTAGTCTCTGTCTACCTGTGACTGCTAGTCTGATGTCTACCTGTGACTGCTAGTCTCCTGTCTACCTATGGCTGCTAGTCTCCTGTCTACCTATGACTGCTAGTCTCCTGTCTACCTATGACTGCTAGTCTCCTGTGTACCTATGACTGCTATTCTCCTGTCTACCTGTGGCTGCTAGTCTCCTGTCTATCTGTGGCTGCTAGTCTCCTGTCTACCTGTGGCTGCTAGTCTCCTGTCTACCTGTGGCTGCTAGTATCATGTCTACCTATGACTGCTAGTCTCCTGTCTACCTGTGACTGCTAGTCTCCTGTCTACCTATGACTGCTAGTCTGATGTCTACCTGTGACTGCTAGTCTCCTGTCTACCTATGGCTGCTAGTCTCCTGTCTACCAGTGGCTGCTAGTCTCATGTCTACCTATGACTGCTAGTCTCCTGTCTACCTGTGGCTGCTAGTCTCCTGTCTATGTGATGAAATGTACGTTTTGCAATAGATTACCACATTTAACATTTCAACTGTTGACAACAGGTATGCATTTGAATACCTCATACATCCACTTTGTTGGTGTAATTTTGCAGTTTAAGCCTCTTAAGTTTTTAATCTCTGGTAGGTGGTGCCATTTCACGTTACTTCTAGAAGTTCTATATGTGGGCACAGACAATGCTGTCTGTTTAACGACTGGTGAAAGTAAGTATAACTATGGAAAAGTAGTCACAGCCAAGCTGGACTCCCAACATTATGCTATAATATATCTTAGTTAGCGCTGCACTCTGTAAGAAACAAATTAGAATTCGCAGAGCTGGGCTCTGTTGCATTGCATAATGATGGCTTCAATCTCGATGACACTGATGACTAAACATAGACCAACAATATCTATTCACATTATTGATGTGCCTACTGCAGTGTATGAGTC
Source organism: Ridgeia piscesae (assembly GCA_025642075.2). Classification (NCBI taxonomy): domain Eukaryota; kingdom Metazoa; phylum Annelida; class Polychaeta; order Sabellida; family Siboglinidae; genus Ridgeia; species Ridgeia piscesae. The sequence goes on along the minus strand of JAODUO010000174.1, from coordinate 18,983 downwards.
AGAATGACACAAACAGGCAGTAGCCACCAACATGGCGACAGTCTTAGTAAAAAGTATACATCAACAAAGCAAATATCTAATTTAATACTGTAAAAAGATAGAATTTCATTGATACAAAACTGGCCATACGTGTTCCAACTATACATTATCACAATTCAAACTTTTTCTAAAGGTAGGTGCTTATAGAGCATGAATCCAATCCTTAGAATTTCATTAAAGCACTTTACACTTCAATCCCCAACAATCTTCTCCAACAAAACATTACCTTCCCTTCACTAGGAAGCTTTCAGCCATGCTGCAATTATGGTATGAAGACTATTTGTACAGAAATACACAGCAGTGTCTATTGTACTAATTCACACAGCAGAGTGAACTGAAGCCATGTGAAGTCAAAACCACAATAAACAGTGGGCGGATTGGAAAATATTACTCAGAGTAATTGTATCCAGAAGAAGACGTTGGTTGTTAAACATGGCACCAAGTTTGCTAAAACACTTACCATTTGCCTTCCGTAATAATGACAGTTTCCTTTCCAGAGTCTCAATTTTCTTATCCTGAAATCATATTTACAATCATATAAGCATAAAAGAGTTTTAATCATATCTTAGAATAAGTTATGTACATATATATCATGTACAATTAAATACAACAGATGTTTTCTAAATAATTGGTTATCATAACACAAACAGGACTTGCCAAAAGTAGCACACTGATCAAATGACAACTTGTCACATTGTTTAGGCTAGATATATATATATATATTTTGAAATTCATACATATCCAGAAAACATTTTAAATTGTTATCTGTCCTAGAGTATCCTACTCTGACTGGTGGCAATACTCGAATACAAAGTATACTTTACAAGTTAACATACAACAATTGTCAAAACGATTGTGTCCAATCACCCATAAGGTACCAAGCATATATGCATACCTGTACCTGTACGAAATACTTATGTAAATATTTTTTACCCTTTTTTATCAACAGTATTTTATTTTATACACATCCATGTTAAAAATATGTATTTCCACCAGGAAACCCATAGGATTAAGATGTGTGAGAGCTTGTAGCTGTAATATCAAATCATCAAGTGTATGTTTGATGATGATACAGCTGAAGGGTAGACACTGTAGACAGATGCAATCACCTTGTCAATGATCTGTCTTGTCTGGAGGTGAACCTGTTTTCTAACTGTGTCAGGCGTGACATCATCACAGTCATCAGATCATTGTCACTGGGTGCTGGGTGAACAAAAGGAAAGTTTATTTATTATTGTTGTTATTATTAATATAGTTTGTTTCTTTGAGCATAATGCAGCTTCCCTGGCTTAGATGTATTGGTGTGTTTTGATGGTCTCCTTGATTATGTTTTGGTAAATAATGTATCACATAAATTATGTTAATGTGTGTGTGTGTACGTCTTTAATTATATACTTGTAACTGAAGTTTATCTTGACATAAACTGTACTTTTATTAATGAAATACAATCTAACTTTCTCTCAGAGACAACTATTTTAAACAAGCTCAATGAAAACAAAACAACACACTCACCAACAATATGTGTACTTAATGTATGCCTTTACTGGTCAAACTGATTAAGTTAGAATTTATTTGCATGTCAAATGAATGTAATGAATGCTAATGAAATGAGTGTTGTGGAGAGCTCAAGCTTTCCCTCCCATCAAACCACAACAACTCGACTGTGATTACTTAAAGATCAGGGGCGTAGCTAGCCATATGCACGTGCTTCCACATCAATAAAGCAACGGCAAAACGCCCACATCAAATGGTGGCCAGATGATGCCCAAATATGTCCGTACCCTTTGGCAATGAAAACGTCACTTGTAACAATTTGTCAACATTTGACAGCATTGTACATTCAGTTTTCATGCAGATGCATGTGCACGCAACAAATCACTGCCGCTGCCTGTAGTAGGTCTGTCTGTAGCAGCTGGGCAAATATTAATTATTCACCATAAACAATTTAACAATGTTTTAACGTCCATGGGCTAACTTAATTCATTCTGTGAAACGAGATGGGCCAATTGTGCCAGCGTACTGTACACATTCAAGTCTGCCTTCACAGTTGTAGGCCTAGTGTCTGCACTTGAATATTTGAATATCTGGAAGCTGGTGTGGATGGCAAATCCCAGAGCTACTTGTTGCTCCGGGTGATCACGTGATGAGGATGACTTCATCATCACATTGGTAACAATTGAGCATCTGCTCCTAGGTCTGCTGCCTGTGACAACATTTCTACAGGCCAAACAATGTGACGTGATGGAGGCAGCACAGGAAGCAGTCACTATCATCTCCCAGCTACAACAAGAGAGGGCTCTCAAGAACTACCTGCGCTCAGCAATAACAACTGAACACATGTCTTGTTGCACGTCAATGAGGACACAGAATTGGATGCTGAACGCATTATTCATCAGTTCAGTCGTCAGAAGAACAGGCACTTAGCCCTATTATTCCGCCCCAAATGAAGGCGACGGCAAGTAACTGAAGTAATGTTGAAGACAATACATATTCTTAAATACCACACATATACGATTTACCGTATTACATTATCTTGGCTTATGATTAAAAGGCTGTAACTATTGTAAAGTAATAGCTTTCTTTAATTACTATAATGATACATCTTATATATTTTAATGCAAAGTACATACCTAGTCATTGCAACATATAGTTTCCACTGATTTGTAATGCTATTATAATACATTGTGATTGCCTATTATGTAACACATTCAAACATATGCTCTGTGTAATATGGTATATTAATCATTAATATTCTCTGCTTTTTCAACATATTTCACGCAGTAAGAATAATTTGTATTTTTCTATTGACTCCTTAACATGTTCTATTTACCTATGATATATAGTGACTTATATTGCACTATTTTTCAACTGATTGGGTCGTCTCATATGCTACACAACATTCTGGAGAATGCACGTGCTGGTGTGACCCTCATGATAGAATTTAGACTGATATCATTAATTAGTGCTTCCACATGTATTTATTCCTAGCTACGCCCCTGAAGATGTATGTGAAAAGAGATTTTTCATACATGATGTATTGTAATCAGTCCATTGCCATAGAATTTGCAAAGTTTCTAATTGATAGTGGTGACATGCGGTGACTGGTTAAAGGTCTCACTCCCACTCAAAACACCCCTAAAATACTCCATCAATACCAATTTGATAGCATTTCCATTTTTTTAAACAATTTATGCAATTTCTAATTAAGATGTACTTGTTTTGTATGGATATTTTGATATTTTATTCATCATAGACAGTTTGTAAAGACACTTTGTACACAAACTCTCTGCATATATACCTTTTCTATGTGGACACTGTCACAGTGTACACATATACGTGTACACATACACTTTACACATACCTACACACATCGCATAAAGACCTTTTACACACATGAATACTGCACATGAATATTTTCAGATGGAAAGTGAACACGTTTTAAGTAGACATTCATTTAATGGATGTTTTGTGTGTGCATATTTTTTACATGGAATTTTGGGTAAACAGTAAACACTGCATATGAAACTTGTTGGGGAACATGTGTACATGGACATTGTATGTGAATATTCATTCACATAATTTCACATCTTATATATGAGCATGTGGTTCATGGGCCAATTTATAAACCTTTTGTACATGGACATTTGATAAAGTACATTTTCACCTGGTGCAGGAGCAATGCTGGGACCAGGAGGATGTTTCCCCTCATCCCTTGGTGTCTTCCCAGCATCCCTAGGGGTCTTCCCAGCATCCCTGTGGGCTTTGATTTCTTCATCGTTCAATGACGTCATCACATCTTTTCGGATGATGGCTTCAAGTAGTTTATTTTCATCTGTTGATCACACAGACATGTAATGTAGTGAATAAAACAGTTACCTTGCCACTTACATGTCACTAGCCATTACTAAGCAAACATTTGGCATTAATGTGCAACAGGAAAGAATGACTTGCCAGTTGTACTAGTAATAATCTGCAGCAATTTCACACTGGCTGCATGTGGCAGTAATTGTCTTACATATCATTGCATTTAGTGGCATGAACCAGCTCAATACAACTACCATAAAAGCTAGTATTATGAGGACCAGTGTGGAAGAGAAATGGACCATTTACTGAGGCAAGGACCACTGGGGGAGACAAGGACCAGTAGGGAGACAAGGACTTGTGATGAAGCCAAGGACCAGTGGGGAGACAAGGTCTTGTGATAAAGACAAGGACCAGTGGGGAGACAAGGTCTTGTGATGAAGACAAGGACCAGTGGGGAGACAAGGACTTGTGGTGAAGACAAGGACCAGTGGGGAGACAAGGTCTTGTGATGAAGACAAGGACCAGTGGGGAGACAAGGACTTGTGGTGAAGACAAGGACCAGTGGGGAGACAAGGACTTGTGGTGAAGACAAGGACCAGTGGGGAGACAAGGTCTTGTGATGAAGACAATGACCAGTGAGACAAGGACTTGTGGTGAAGACAAGAACCAGTGGGGAGACAAGGTCTTGTGATGAAGACAAGGACCAGTGGGGAGACAAGGACTTGTGGTGAAGACAAGGACCAGTGGGGAGACAAGGTCTTGTGATGAAGACAAGGACCAGTGGGGAGACAAGGACTTGTGGTGAAGACAAGGACCAGTGGGGAGACAAGGACTTGTGGTGAAGACAAGGACCAGTGGGGAGACAAGGTCTTGTGGTGGAGACAAGGACCAGTGGGGAGACAAGGTCTTGTGGTGGAGACAAGGACCAGTGGGGATAGGTCTTGTGGTGGAGACAAGGACCAGTGGGGAGACAAGGTCTTGTGGTGGAGACAAGGACTAGTGGGGAGACAAGGACTTGTGGTGGAGACAAGGACCAGTGGGGAGACAAGGACTTGTGATGAAGACAAGGACCATTGGGAAGACATGGACTTGTGGTGAAGACAAGGACCAGTGGGGAGATAAGGTCTTGTGATGAAGACAAGGACCAGTGGGGAGACAAGGACTTGTGGTCAAGACAAGGACCAGTGGGGAGACAAGGACTTGTGGTGAAGACAAGGACCAGTGGGGAGACAAGGACTTGTGGTGGAGACAAGGACCAGTGGGGAGACAAGGACTTGTGATGAAGACAAGGACCAGTGGGGAGACAAGGACTTCTGATGAAGACAAGGACCAGTGGGAGATAAGGTCTTGTGATGAAGACAAGGACCAGTGGGGAGACAGGGTCTGGTGGTGGAGACAAGGACAAGTGGGGAGACAAGGTCTTGGGGGAGACAAGGACCAGTGGGGAGACAAGGTCTTGTGGTGGAGACAAGGACCAGTGGGAGACAGGGTGTGGAGACAAGGACCAGTGGGGAGACAAGGTCTTGTGGTGGAGACAAGGACCAGTGGGGAGACAAGGTCTTGTGATGAAGACAAGGACCAGTGGGGAGACAAGGACTTGTGGTGAAGACAAGGACCAGTGGGGAGACAAGGTCTTGTGGTGGAGACAAGGACCAGTGGGGAGACAAGGTCTTGTGGTGGAGACAAGGACCAGTGGAGACAAGGTCTTGTGGTGGAGACAAGGACCAGTGGGGAGACAAGGTCTTGTGGTGGAGACAAGGACCAGTGGGGAGACATGGTCTTGTGGTGGAGACAAGGACCAGTGGGGGAGACAAGTCTTGTGGTGGAGACAAGGACCAGTGGGGAGACAAGGTCTTGTGGTGGAGACAAGGACCCAGTGGGGAGACAAGGTCTTGTGGTGGAGACAAGGACCAGTGGGGAGACAAGGTCTTGTGGTGGAGACAAGGACCAGTGGGGAGATAAGGTCTTGTGGTGGAGACAAGGACCAGTGGGGAGACAAGGTCTTGTGGTGGAGACAAGGACCAGTGGGGAGACAAGGTCTTGTGGTGGAGACAAGGACCAGTGGGGAGACAAGGACCAGTGGGGAGACAAGGTCTTGTGGTGGAGACAAGGACTAGTGGGGAGACAGGGTCTTGTGGTGGAGACAAGGACCAGTGGGGAGACAAGGTCTTGTGGTGGAGACAAGGACCAGTGGGGAGACAGGGTCTTGTGGTGGAGACAAGGACCAGTGGGGAGACAAGGTCTTGTGGTGGAGACAAGGACCAGTGGGGAGACAAGGTCTTGTGGTGGAGACAAGGACCAGTGGGGAGACAAGAGTCTGTGGTGGAGACAAGGACCAGTGGGGAGACAAGGACCAGTGGGGAGACAAGGTCTTGTGGTGGAGACAAGGACTAGTGGGGGACAGGGTCTTGTGGTGGAGACAAGGACCAGTGGGGAGACAAGGTCTTGTGGTAGAGACAAGGACCAGTGAGGGAGTCATGGTCTTGTGGTAGAGACAAGGACTAGTGGGGAGACAGGGTCTTGTGGTGGAGACAAGGACCAGTGGGGAGACAGGGTCTTGTGGTGGAGACAAGGACCAGTGGGGAGACAAGGTCTTGTGGTGGAGACAAGGACCAGTGGGGAGACAAGGTCTTGTGGTGGAGACAAGGACTAGTGGGGAGACAAGGACTTGTGGTGGAGACAAGGACCAGTGGGGAGACAAGGACTTGTGATGAAGACAAGGACCAGTGGGGAGACAAGGACTTGTGGTGAAGACAAGGACCAGTGGGGAGATAAGGTCTTGTGATGAAGACAAGGACCAGTGGGGAGACAAGGACTTGTGGTGAAGACAAGGACCAGTGGGGAATACAAGGTCTTGTGGTGGAGACAAGGACCAGTGGGGAGACAAGGTCTTGTGGTGGAGACAAGGACCAGTGGGGAGACAAGGTCTTGTGGTGGAGACAAGGACCAGTGGGGAGACAAGGGCTTGTGGTGGAGACAAGGACCAGTGGGGAGACAAGGTCTTGTGATGAAGACAAGGACCAGTGGGGGGGCAAGGTCTTGTGGTGGAGACAAGGACCAGTGGGGAGACAAGGTCTTGTGGTGGAGACAAGGACCAGTGGGGAGACAAGGTCTTGTGGTGGAGACAAGGACCAGTGGGGAGACAAGGTCTTGTGGTGGAGACAAGGACCAGTGGGGAGACAAGGTCTTGTGGTGGAGACAAGGACCAGTGGGGGAGACAAGGTCTTGTGGTGGAGACAAGGACCAGTGGGGAGACAAGGTCTTGTGGTGGAGACAAGGACCAGTGGGGAGACAAGGTCTTGTGGTGGAGACAAGGACCAGTGGGGAGACAAGGTCTTGTGGTGGAGACAAGGACCAGTGGGGAGACAAGGTCTTGTGGTGGAGACAAGGACCAGTGGGGAGACAAGGTCTTGTGGTGGAGACAAGGACCAGTGGGGAGACAAGGTCTTGTGGTGGAGACAAGGACCAGTGGGGAGACAAGGTCTTGTGGTGGAGACAAGGACCAGTGGGGAGACAAGGACCAGTGGGGAGACAAGGTCTTGTGGTGGAGACAAGGACTAGTGGGGAGACAGGGTCTTGTGGTGGAGACAACATTACGTAAAATAAAAAATAACAATGTATGACATTATTCAACATAATATTTTATATTAGTTTAACAATATTTCCTTACAAAGCAAACGTCATTTTGTTCCAAACAGTAATTAAACATTTAATAAAATAAAATATATCAGGATATACACTTTACATTGTTTATTTGATTTCTGTAAAATCAAAGAAATGTTTGCAGTTGCACACATGGTCAAAATGTATTGTTTTAATTTGCAGAAGTTCGTGTGTACAACCGTACGACCAACCCAGCTGCCATACAAAGAACTGTTTAACTGGGATGGTGCAGCAGAATTTGTGGCCGACTATCTCAACTTTGTGTCTCTCGATCCCCCACATGACCTGGTCAGTGCTGTCATCTTGTTGATGACCATTGAGGCAATAGTGCCAAATATAGTATATATCAACCACTATGCTGCTTGCATGATCTACTGCTTTGTGATACATGCAACAAAAGGTTAGACATTACCAGTTGTTTGATTGTCTGGGGCAAGCAAACTAGTGGGGCAAGATGGTGTAGACAGCAAATCAATGATCAATGATGCTTGTTATGGACAAGTAGAATTTACACATGGGTATACTAATTCAGCACAGCTTTGCATGATCAAGGATATGTCTTGGCACCTAACTTGTTCAATCTTTTCTGGCAGCAGCATGGTCTACAGTGTCCAAACACCTCAGTGCACACATTTCCATCCACACTAAATCTGATGGAAAATTATTCCAGTTGGCTAGACTTAAGGCAAGCACAACAACTTGGGAAGTTTACATTCGTGAACTACTATTTGCAGATAATGCTGCTATCGTTGCCCATACTCTAGAAGACACCAGAGAGATTTGTAAACACTTTTAAGAAACTGCTACTCTGTTTGGACTTACAATCAATACGAAGAGAACTGTGATGGTCTACCAAACACCAATCACTACCTGAACAAACCTCAATCGATCCACATGTTGAAATCTATGGCACACCACTATAAAATCGGCTAAAATCAGTTAAGAACTTCACATACCTGGGCAGCACTGTTGCATCTGACAACAGTGATGTGGAAATTAACAACCGTATTCATGCTGCCTCTGGAGCCTTTTGGAGGGCTCTGGAAGCGTGTATGGTCATAACATTGTATTACAGTCTCCACAAAGTGTAAGATGTACAAGGCAGTTGTGCTTCCAACCCTACTGTACTCAGCTGAGACATACACTTTCTACAATCACCACATTAGAAAACTTTCCCAGGTGCATCTCTGACATCTCAGACAAATCCTCAGGATCTCATGGAAAGACCACATACTAAATGTTGAAGTCTTGAGGCGCGCTAATATGTCCAGCATAGAAGCCACTCCAACAGCTTCCCAACTCTCTTGATCTGGACATATCATGCATATGAATGACAGCAGACTCCCAAAGGCTGAGTTCTTTGGGGAATTAACAAAAGGGAAACATCTTCATGATGGACCATGGCTGCGATATAAAGATGTAGTCAAAAGACACCTGAAGACTACACACATCGCCATAAATACCTGGGAGACTCTTGCACAAGGTGGAGAACAGTGAAGGCAGGCCATTGAGAACGGAAAGAGCCATATTGAAGAAAATATATCACAGAATTACCAACATCATCACAATCTCTGCCATGGCCTTCCAGATGCTTCTGCACATGCTGTCTTCTGCATCAACTGCGGCAGAGACTCTGCAGCCCAGACTGGACTAATCTAACACTGATTAGCAAAGCACAAGGACTAAATCCTGCCCTAATTGTCACCCCTGAGCCATTGCGTAGAACGCAGTGGCTCAGGGGTAGAGCTTCAGACTCTCGACTAAGAGAACCCAGGTTCGAATCCTGTGCTGCAGTGTTAAAACTTGGGCAATTTTTTTCACTCTACATTGCTCCAGTTCACTCAGCTGTATAAATGAGTACCTGGCTGTAGACAGTGGTGAATGTGTGTACAAGCAGCCTTTGCGCATTAATTGCAGCATATGGCTGGATGCTACCAAGAGAAGTTGAGAGAGAGAGAGAGAGAGAGAGCATGATCAGTGATCAATGATCAATGATCAATGATCAATGATCAATGATCAATGATCAATGATCAATGATCAGTGATCAGTGATCAGACATTGCCTCCTTTTATTGTTGTTTATTATGTTGCCAAATATAAATATCACTACTCTGATGATGAAGTAAATTTCACATCATGTGTAATGCCAATTTCTAGTCATTTTGTCAAAAATCTAAATGTCATGCCCATGATATGATAATCAATGTTTTATGTATATATGAGCCATTGAGAACGGCCTAGACAATCCCACCAGTGGCTAAATGAAACATGTTTTGTTGCCATGATATTGGACACTAGGATTTCTGTTCTGTGATTACTACAACTCTGATATGGGTTCACTATCACAGTCATATAAAATGCATTTTGTTGTAAGTGAAACTTTTAATATGAAATTCTTAGTGGCAAGCCAAACTGTGAAGCAAATGTTCTCAAACTTTGAATTTGGTGGGCTCACCCATGTCATTCTCAATGCCTCATACATGTATAAAGTTTTGAATTAAAATTAATTCAAAATTAACGTTCTGTGACCAAAAAGAAGATTGAATCTTGAAAGACTTTGAAGCAGCTGGCTGTGAGATATTTGTGTGTGTCTCTCATCACTGGTTTCATCCTATTGTTAATACATCAATGTAAGCTGTATCCCTATGTATATAGAAACAGTGTTTCTGTATACATAAGATCCACAGGAACATCAACAAAAACAACCAGTAACTTTCACAGGTAAAACACAACAGTTGGCATTTTAGCATCCTGGAACATAACATAATATAATGTTCTTCCTTTATTGTTTACTTTGCATTATCATACATCATTTGTCTCCATTTTTGTACACTATGTATTGTTAAAAGCTACAATAAATGTTATGTTATTTGAACAAAGATAAAATAAACTAATCTGAAATTTTTTGATTTCAGCCAAGCAGACTTCTGTCACCGACCACAGTGTTGGAACGACAGAAGGGGAATTGTTTTGAGTACAGCACCCTGTTGTGTTCTCTGCTCATCGCTGCTGGCTATGACTGCTACGTCGTCAGTGGCTACGCGACACGAGAGACCTGTATGATGGATGAGACTAGGGACCTCTGTCCCCTCCTCAAGAAATCTGATATGGTAGCTACAAGCATTTATGGAATTGAAATTCATACTTTTGACTCTTGAGATGTTGTCTATAAAGCTGTCTTACATTGGTTATTCATACCCTCACCCTCTCTCCCTCTATCTCTCTCCCTTCCTCACTTTCTCCCTCTCTCCTCTCTCTGTCTCTCACTCTCGCCCTCTCTCAGTCTCTCCCTCTCTCTCTTCCTACCTGGCTATCTCCCTTCTACCTTCCCTCTCTCCATCTCCCCTCTCCCCTCTCTCCCTCTCTCCCCCCTCTCTCTCTCGCCCTCTCCGTCTCTCAATCCATCATCTCCCTATCTGCCTATCTCCCTTCCCTCTCTCCCTCTTCCATCCCTACCTCCCTACAACCATACCTCCCTAGTCCCTATCTCCCTCTCCCCCTCGTTCCCTCTCTCTGTCTCCCCCTCCCCCCCCCCGCACTACCACCATACATCCCTCCCACCCATTACAAAACACTCCTCAACATAATTTAACATTATTGACATGCTTCAGGCTGTGGCAAAAGCAGAGTCCCCCCAGAACAAGAAGTACGCTGTGAAACCACCAAAGGACCTGTCGAGTAAGTTCATTAAGAAGATGGAGAACCGGAAACTGAAGGAGTTGGAAGATGGTGATCAGAAGAAGGTGGAGGAGGATGAAGCAAGACAGCTGGTGGGTGGGAAGGAGCCATACATGGACAGAAGGAGTTAGGGATGGGCAGGATGAAATAAGATGTCTCCCTACATGAACGTGCTTGTCCTTGGATGACGTTGTGACATAGAGTTCTGTGTGGTTATCTAAGAATAACTATTTTTGGTAAATTTAGGGTGTTGTTCCCACCCTGCCTTATTGAGTGAGTGACTCGTTTCAGTTGCAGGAAAAATTGATAATGATTATGCATCGTACGATATAAGACAGCTTGTTTTGTAGGTGGCCAATACGAATATGGTTTTTGTATCTGTCCTGATAGTGTTGGTATCGTTCCAGGGCATTATGTGTAACATATATTTTGACTATCACCCGCATGGTTATATGAGAACAAGTAAAAAGTTGTCCACTCTACCAAATATCAAATAATATGTTTGCCAAAAAGTCATGTGCAAAATTTACGTTAAAGTTAATGCAAAATTAAATGCAGAGACACCTTTAACCCATTGTACTCCTTAATAATATATTTATTTGGTATAGCGCCACATCCATAATCGTTCGTGGCGCTTCACAACATATTACAATTTAAATGACATAAAAAGATATATGTATACAATAAGACATTAGTGTTTTAAAATAAATGTAAAAATATGTATAGGTATATAAATAAATAAAATTAGTATGATATTAAATAGCGTAGCACTTTTAAATAAATGACATTTGAGTCAAATTCACTCAAGTTCCCAACATAATTTCTACACATAATGCGTTTTATATCTAATAGAATGCATCCACTATAAAGCCATACAACAACACCATCGACCCCCACCGTGCATACCAAATAGTCTGTTTTTAAATTACACATAACAAATAATTATCCAACAGAACATACCGCTGATATGAGTTGGTAAATGTCACCTTATATATGTACAGGCAGCTAGGGATCTTGACAACTGTTTGGTGTCTACAGCATTAACGTTTACAGAGTACTTGTGTGGTTACCAGGAGCGTGAGAAGCCGCCGCCCGACCCTCTATATGGGCTGCGCGTCCACTCGTGGGTGCTGGTGTTGTCGGGCAAACGAGAAGTGCCCGAGAGCTTCTTCATCGAGCCATTCACTGGCTTTGCCCACCCAGTGGACAGTGGCAGCTACCTGGGTATAGAGAGTGTGTGGAGTCTGGAAGACTACTGGGTCAACACACTCTCTATGCACTAGGTAACTGCCACCTGTCCCTGGGGTGAGGTAAGAGCCAGTGAATAACTCGATGAAAGCTGCGGGCCTCTTTTGCGACAACCTATATTCTTGAGTGAGGCAGCGCAGCCAGCATAGAGGGTGGCATCCGCAGAAGTACTCTTAATAGTGTCTAGAGACATGACGCGGTGATCATCAGGAGAAATCCCTAATACCTGTATATAAGTGACATTCCAAACTCATATCAGCGATACTGTTGGATTTATGTGTAATTTAAACGGGCGATTTGAGGGAATAGATGTTGTTAACAGCAACATAATAATACGTCTATTAATAAAGCAGTAATATTGTAAATATGTTGGGAACGCTGAGTGGTGACTCAAATATCATTTATTTAAAGTATGCATATTTAATATCATACTAATTTTATTTATTTATACATATATTTTTACATTTATTTAAAACACTAGTATTTTGTCTTATTATATACATATATCATTCACATTTTTAAATTGTAATATATTGTGAAGCGCCCCCGAAACGATGTACAAATAAGAAATATATTATTAGCAAATATTTATTGTATAAATGTAACACATTTTTTTTAGCGTAAATTTTGTTTAACGTGAGTTTTTAAACTTTAAAATGGTTAACTTTAAATCATCATCTTTATGCAGATGATACTAAAATATATATTTTTATATAGTGTATTCTCGGCGCCCATCCGGGTTTGCCCGGAACAAAAACCATATTCATATTATTACCTACAAAAACAGGCAATCTTGATGCATAATCACCTCGGCTGAAGCGAGTCACTCGGCGTGCAGGGCAGCCACTTGCAAAATAGTTATTCTTGAACTCTATGTCACAAATCATCAGGACAAAACTGCGTTCATGTAGGAGACATCTTGTCATCAAAAGCCCATCCTAGCCACTTCTGTCCGTATATTCGGACGCACCAGCTGTGCTGCTCATCTCATCCGCAGCATTGTCCGCAAATCTTCAACTCCTTCAGGGGGAGAGGGAGATAGGGACTAGGGAGGTATGGTTGTAGGGAGGTAGGGATGGAAGAGGAAGAGAGGGAAGGGAGATAGGCAGATAGGGAGATGATGGATTGAGAGACGGAGAGGGCGAGAGAGAGAGGGGGGAGAGAGGGAGAGAGGGGAGAGGGGAGATGGAGAGAGGGAAGGTAGAAGGGAGATAGCCAGGTAGGAAGAGAGAGAGGGAGAGACTGAGAGAGGGCGAGAGTGAGAGACAGAGAGAGGAGAGAGGGAGAAAGTGAGGAAGGGAGAGAGATAGAGGGAGAGAGGGTGAAGGTATGAATAACCAATGTAAGACAGCTTTATAGACAACATCTCAAGAGTCAAAAGTATGAATTTCAATTCCATAAATGCTTGTAGCTACCATATCAGATTTCTTGAGGAGGGGACAGAGGTCCCTAGTCTCATCCATCATACAGGTCTCTCGTGTCGCGTAGCCACTGACGACGTAGCAGTCATAGCCAGCAGCGATGAGCAGAGAACACAACAGGGTGCTGTACTCAAAACAATTCCCCTTCTGTCGTTCCAACACTGTGGTCGGTGACAGAAGTCTGCTTGGCTGAAATCAAAAAATTTCAGATTAGTTTATTTTATCTTTGTTCAAATAACATAACATTTATTGTAGCTTTTAACAATACATAGTGTACAAAAATGGAGACAAATGATGTATGATAATGCAAAGTAAACAATAAAGGAAGAACATTATATTATGTTATGTTCCAGGATGCTAAAATGCCAACTGTTGTGTTTTACCTGTGAAAGTTACTGGTTGTTTTTGTTGATGTTCCTGTGGATCTTATGTATACAGAAACACTGTTTCTATATACATAGGGATACAGCTTACATTGATGTATTAACAATAAGCCAGCTGCTTCAAAGTCTTTCAAGATTCAATCTTCTTTTTGGTCACAGAACGTTAATTTTGAATTAATTTTAATTCAAAACTTTATACATGTATGAGGCATTGAGAATGACATGGGTGAGCCCACCAAATTCAAAGTTTGAGAACATTTGCTTCACAGTTTGGCTTGCCACTAAGAATTTCATATTAAAAGTTTCACTTACAACAAAATGCATTTTATATGACTGTGATAGTGAACCCATATCAGAGTTGTAGTAATCACAGAACAGAAATCCTAGTGTCCAATATCATGGCAACAAAACATGTTTCATTTAGCCACTGGTGGGATTGTCTAGGCCGTTCTCAATGGCTCATATATACATAAAACATTGATTATCATATCATGGGCATGACATTTAGATTTTTGACAAAATGACTAGAAATTGGCATTACACATGATGTGAAATTTACTTCATCATCAGAGTAGTGATATTTATATTTGGCAACATAATAAACAACAATAAAAGGAGGCAATGTCTGATCACTGATCGTGATCAGTGATCAGTGATCAGTGATCAGTGATCATTGATCATTGATCACCTGATCTCTCTATATAACTAGTAGCATGCGTATTTGATATCTTAAATACTATACATTCTGCAATCTACAGCCGAATTTTCATTTATACAGCTGGTGAACTGGAGCAATGTAAAGTGAAAAATTGCCCAATGCTACCTTTACAAGATGAACCTGTTGATGGAAATTAATACCTGAGCCGCGGTTATACTGTTTATTGAGGCAGGATTTGAGTCAACGTTTTGTGTGTTGGGCGTCCGTCTCTATAATTGATAAAATTTATGTGCGAAATCTGTAATGATATTTGTGAATTCTGTAGATATATTTTTCTTCAGTAGCGTAACAACTCTGCTCAGTATTTGCCTTCTGCAAGCCCGCGCGGGTGCAAAGTCTCACTCCAGTTATGGCGATCAATGTAATTCTTCAGGTGTCTTTGATTTCATCTTGTAGTATGGATATCATAGTCTTTCCCCTTTGTTAATTCCCCAAAGTCAGCTGTTGGAGTGGCTTCTATGCTGGACATATTAGCGCGCCTCAAGACTTCAACATTTAGTATGTGGTCTTTCCATGAGATCCTGAGGATTTGTCTGAGATGTCAGAGATGCACCTGGGAAAGTTTTCTAATGTGGTGATTGTAGAAAGTGTATGTCTCAGCTGAGTACAGTAGGGTTGGAAGCACAACTGCCTTGTACATCTTACACTTTGTGGAGACTGTAATACAATGTTATGACCATACACGCTTCCAGAGCCCTCCAAAAGGCTCCAGAGGCAGCATGAATACGGTTGTTAATTTCCACATCACTGTTGTCAGATGCAACAGTGCTGCCCAGGTATGTGAAGTTCTTAACTGATTTTAGCCGATTTTATAGTGGTGTGCCATAGATTTCAACATGTGGATCGATTGAGGTTTGTTCAGGTAGTGATTGGTGGTTGGTAGACCATCACAGTTCTCTTTGTATTGATTGTAAGTCCAAACAGAGTAGCAGTTTCTTCAAATTTTTTACAAATCTCTCTGGAGTCTTCTAGAGTATGGGCAACGATAGCAGCATTATCTGCAAATAGTAGTTCACGAATGTAAACATCCCGAGTTGTTGTGTTTGCCTTAAGTCTAGCCAACTGGAATAATTTTCCATCAGATTTAGGGTGGATGAAAACGTGTGCACTGAGGTGTTTGGACACTGTAGACCATGCTGCTGCCAGAAAAGATTGAACAAGTTAGGTACCAAGACATATCCTTGATCATGCAAAGCTGTGCTGAATTAGTATACCCATGTGTAAATTCTACTTGCCCATAACAAGCATCATTGATCATTGATTTGCTGTCTACACCATCTTGCCCCACTAGTTTGCTTGCCCCAGACAATCAAACAACTGGTAATGTCTAACCTTTTGTTGCATGTATCACAAAGCAGTAGATCATGCAAGCAGCATAGTGGTTGATATATACTATATTTGGCACTATTGCCTCAATGGTCATCAACAAGATGACAGCACTGACCAGATCATGTGGGGGATCGAGAGACACAAAGTTGAGATAGTCGGCCACAAATTCTGCTGCACCATCCCAGTTAAACAGTTCTTTGTATGGCAGCTGGGTTGGTCGTACGGTTGTACACACGAACTTCTGCAAATTAAAACAATACATTTTGACCATGTGTGCAACTGCAAACATTTCTTTGATTTTACAGAAATCAAATAAACAATGTAAAGTGTATATCCTGATATATTTTATTTTATTAAATGTTTAATTACTGTTTGGAACAAAATGACGTTTGCTTTGTAAGGAAATATTGTTAAACTAATATAAAATATTATGTTGAATAATGTCATACATTGTTATTTTTTATTTTACGTAATGTTAATAAGGGTAAATAATTTTTCTCTAAACTCTCGTAATTAATGCATGTTTATCTTTATTCCATCACTATCATTGCTCTCACCTCAATCCCACATTCATTGACTGGGTTAAGAAGCAGCGCCTTCCTGTCACCATACAAATGCACATACTGGCGACGGAAGTTATCAGCATATGAGAGTGCCAACTTCTCATTAGATGAGTTTTCTCTGTAGCTTTCTGGAAATTCTTCTTTGTTGAAGTCAGTGTCGGCTGGTCTGTAGAATCATGCAATACTGTTTGGGCATTCAAATAATATATGTCATGATTATATACCTGTAAGAATGAGATAAGACGTAGCAATAAAATGCATTAATAACTTAATTTAAAAAAATGTTAGTTATATATAAACTAACTAGTTGCTATGTAGCACAACTTCCTATGCTCATATTCAAAGTGTGTTATACTTTACATCAGGGCAGACCCTTTCAATCAAACACCTTGACTCATCCTACGTACCAGGGATTGCTGTGTCTGATTACATTAGTACCAGCTTTCACTACACTTGGCACATCCCTTTGAAAAAGATTCCCACCAATCATGACACCATCATCATGTTCAGGTGAGTGTTTGCCCTGTTTCCATGGCTGATGCAGCATATATAGTGATTGGTGAAGTCAACAGCTACAATTTTAGTTAACCTCCGCTCACTTCTACGGTTTGCAGAAATGATCAGCCATGGGTAGAGTAGCACAGTGCAATGACGCCTGGCTTAGAAGTATTCAGTCACGTTGTAATTAATGTATGGAGGCTATTCGTAAAGGCAAGTCCACCACTGCATATAGCCAGGCACTCAATCATTCTTACAGTTGAGTGAATTGGTGCAATGAATAGTTGTATTGTACAATACCAAAGAGATAGAATATGAGTGTGTAAATATGGTGCTATATAAATCAATAAAACTATTACATTTACACTACAGGAAATATAAAAACAGGGTTATATTATTTTAATTATAGTGTAAATTAATTACAATACATGTGTTTTACTATAATTCCATGTCTACTTACACACTAATGTCAGGAGCTACTACTTTAATTGCTGACAGCTCTTTCTGCAACGAAATAGCATCCTCTGACATCTGCAAGGTGGCCTTTTCATACTCCGATGGCGATGTTTGCTCCTCTGGCTCTGTTTGCTCTTGAGTTTCTGTGTCTGGCCCAGTAACGGAGCGCCCAGTTATGCCTGATTCTGACGGTGTTTCTTCACTGGAAACCCCCCGAGGGCTTTTTTCAAAATTACAATTTCTCGGAAACCCCAACACTTAAAGGGCCCAAGGCCCAAAAAAATTAATTTGGGGGAACTTGATGGCCCCGGGCCAGGGAAGGGAACCGGAAGTACCCCCCCCTCCCCGTGCAATTTTCCCTTGTTTTTTGGATTGGGTTTACGCTAAAAACAAATATCCCAAGGTTGGTGGAATTACAAATTTTGGGTTCTTTGACGGACCAAATACTACATCAAATCGATCAGAAACGATGGACTGGGTCGGGGTTTAAAAGGATTATCGCCAGCCCACTCCCGCAAAGGGTATTACGAATAGCATGTCGATAACATAAAGGGCATGAATTTATAATATATTTTATGTAAATTATATTTCCCTGGGGGCGGGACATGTTATAACGGGCTGGCTCGAGATTCGGTAATCTTCCAGTTAACTGGCCCTTATTAAGGCGTTTTCAAAACGATTTTTTTTCCTTTTTATGGTTTGGATTTCATTTAAACATTTGGGAAAAAAATCAAATATAATTTTTTTAAATTTCATTTTAGACCAATTTAATTTTTCAAGAAGATTAAAAATAAAAAGGCCCCGATAGTTTCACATCCCACAGACATCGAACTGCAAAGGATAAATGCACTACGGGTCGTAAAAATGGAAAAGAATATTTTGTAAAAATTTTTGAAGATTTACAAACCCTAAAAAAGCATTTCAAAAAATAAAGATATCATCTGATTTTTATGTCCGGAAAAAAGAAATTGTCTTTTTTGATGCCTTGGGGAGGTAATTTAAATATTGGTTTAATCAACTCAACCAATTAAACCGGGCAAAACACAATAAAAACATTTATTTTTTTTTAAAATAGAGAATGAATTCCAAATATAAACATAAAAAGGGGAGTGAACAGTTTTGAAAATTTATTACCCGTTAACTGGGGATTACCTGATATTTAACATTCGTAAGAATACAGCTGC
>JAODUO010000173.1:475000-499601 GCA_025642075.2 Ridgeia piscesae | reverse complement strand
GCGTATACGTCTGGGCGATAATATGAGGAGTTTGAATGAGTGAGCCATCGCACGAAGGATCTTGCCTGGCAAAATGTCATTACGCCAGTGCACATGGTGGCCCGTTTGATTGAATTACTAAAATGTTGGATTAATTGTTTATAGAATAATGAGTTCAGTGATTTACGTGATACACTGTTGGAGGTAGAGAATTCCACTCTTCTTCTGCCATTAAAATTGACTTCGGTCAACTTGCTTACCAATATTATAATTGGTTTTTAAAATTGTCTTTCTCGAGAATTAGTGAGTCCACTACAAGTTACACATTTACCCCCTGTGTGGAATCTTTACTTCCCCTGGCATAGACACCAGATACAAGGGACCACTGACTTTTAGTGTTTCTTCCGAAAGACACAGGCAAATGTGGGGTGAACGAAACTGCCTAAGTTTTGAAATGGTGGGGTGGGATTGAACCACTGTCCCCTCGATTGACAGTCCGGCAATCTACCGCGTCACCACCGCTCCCCTCTCTTCTAGTACTTACAAGATTGAAGTAGATTCTACTTCTAGTTATACTCCCAGGACTCTGTAATTGCAGAAACAAGCACTGGAACGAATTGGAATTAACTTAAACATATCTTTGTGCTTCGAGTGAAGTTTCTACTTTGTGTATCATTGAATAATGGTATAGCATAACTCATTTGTTAATATGAAGACATATAGAAAAATCCATTTATAACGGGTTTACAGAATAAAATAAAAGGGGAATTTTTGTAATCCAAAAAAACCCCCAATTATTCCTAAGTTTAAATCATCATTCCATCACTCACACCCCCATTCCATCGTCATTCTGTCACTCATAAATCTCATTATTCTATATATTTTATTGCTGACAGATGAGTTTACATTATACTATTATTCAGTGACAGATGAAGTATAGATTTCACATGAAACGCATAGATATGCTTAAAGTCCATTCCAACCCATTTTAGCACTCATTCTGGTAATTACAGAGCCCCACTTCTGGCAGATGCTGGCTACATTCAACAGGCTAAATATTACTGCCGGGGGTAGCACAAAAGTCATTTCCTGTGAAATTGCTTTAATCATGAGTCGTCACCTGGGGTCAACACCTCACACCCATTTTTTTAAGGTTTCAATGATCCACAAATTGAACATCTATCAACACTTATTAGTTGGGGGAGTCAAACCCCAAGGTAGAAATTACCCCGGTAAACAGAATGCGTAAAAACAGGCATTTGGCATCCAATTCCTTTGAAAAATTTAAAATTTTTGTATTTTTTGGTAAAAAATTTTTATTTAAAAAAATTTTGGGAGGTTTTTAAAAAATAACGAAAAATTGCCAGTAAAAGGAAAAAACCAATTGAAATGTATTTAAAAAAATTTTACCTTTAAAATTTTAAAAAATTTTAAAAATAGTTTTAAAGTAAATTTTTGGGGGCAAAATTTATTTTTCAAATGTTTTTTCAAAAAAAGGTAATTACTTAAATAAAAAAAAAAGGGACATTAAATAGGTAAAAAAAAAGCAAACCCATTTATTGGAATAAAGGGCGTTTTCTGTCTTTGCAGATATCTTTTAATTTCTGGGGATTTTGTTTTGAAAAACCAACCGGGCTTAATTTAACCAAACAACCAAAGGTTTTCCCCCCATAAATGAGGAGGTCTATAATAAAATGCCTATGTTGCCCTCAGAAGACACACTGCTAATAACTGCTAGAATCTTGTGAGGAAGTGTGACAGCTCAACTTGAAAAAACAGCCTGGATACTAGAATAGCCTTGTGCCAGCTTAGAGCCTGACTAAAGAACAAAGGGGATATTGACCTATTGTCACTGTCAGGTGCTAATCCACCCTCTGAGCAAACAAAAGTTGTGCTCACTGCTAGTGCCCTAGGGGACACCTGCTGCCAAGTGTTTTCTTCAATACTTAGCACTGTTGGGTGAAAGACACAGTATAGTTGCCTTCAATGGGTATTTTGAAGCTTAATGTATTTACATACTTTCAAATACAAATGTATTTGACCCCGATGTATGTGCTTTTTATTTTAGGCAAACGAGGGACCATGCAATACAAGTCGTCCAGGGTTCTTCGATTTCCGCGGAAAGCAGAAATGGTTTGTCACAGATGGTGGTGATAGTTTTGATAAATAAAATAGAATATTTTAGAATAAGGTTATTAATAGTGCAAGTTGCTTGATCTAACAAATAATGATCATGTCGGTTCATTTGATGATTTGAGCAAAAGCATTTGTTATTAAGCAACATTGTATGTTACAGTGTTAACATTATTCACGAATAACAGTTCTGAAGATCAATTAACCTGATTTGCAATTAGTTAAATACATTGAACAGGGAGTTACTCTCATCTTGGTATTCTGTTTCATAAGTCTCGGTAATTTAGCTGAACATTTGCGTCACTGATGCGTGACACACTGTGTCTGTTGAAGGGATGCTTGGAAGGGTCTCGGAAGTATGAGTGGACAGGACGCCATGAAAGAATACATCGGTGAAGTGACCCGCTTCGACCCAGAATGGCTAGAGAAGGTTCGCATCTTTAGTTCTCAGGAGAGTGTTCTTATTGTGAGCCAGACAGAAAATGTCACTAAAACAAACAAATCAAGCTTAGTACGGCAGCATTGTGACCAACAAGATTATGTTGTGTATCAGCAAGATTAAAGTGTCAGTAACAGATCACATGTTTTTAGCATGGAATACACAAGTTTTAACATAATGCCGGATCATTTAGATATTATTAATGTTCAGAAAACCCCCAAATGGTAGGAAATATGAAATTCAATGGGGAAGGGCCCATGTACAATGAATAAACTTTCAAAAAAAAGCGATGCTTGGATATATATATATATTATATATATAAATTTATATATATATAATTTATATAATTATAAATAGTATATATAATATATATATAATAAATATATATATATAAATATATATATATATATATATATATATATATTATATATCTAGATCCCCAAAGTTTCACTGTTTGGTTTATTCTTAAAATCAAGTTAGTTGTATTTGTGGATACTATGAGCAGTAAAGAGTGGCCGACTTGTGTTCAGATTGACTCTGGAAAAGTGAAAGCAAAAGCAGGAATGGGAATAACAGTGAGCACAATGGCGCGGACAGAAGAGGATTTGGCGGATAACGAGAAGACAATCTTTGACTGGTGCGCAGAGGAAAACATTGACAGGGTCGCAAGCTTTCTGCACGACAGAAAAGTTGATGTGAACTGTAAAAATAAAGAAGTAAGTTGTGGCACCACTGCACAATCTCACAAGGTTACGTGACAATAACGTTATCAAGATAAATAGTCAAAATTGATAGCATCAAAATATACTATGTTAACAAAAGGTTACTTGTTTCGTGTTTCTGGGCAGGATGCAGTGAATCAATGTCCTTGGTTTTGAGAAAAACCAACGTTTGTGTGCAATCTCGAAGTTTAAATAAAAATTGTAAGTGAAGTCAGTGCATGTTAAGAATCCCAAATTAACAACAGTGTTAGCAGAATCTGAAATTCTTTTTGCAGATTTGTTAAACAATATGTGATAATAAATTAATTTGTTTCCAAACGCAGTATATCCATACAATGTGTGCAATCATTTCGGGTAACTGCACTATCGACACGATCATACTTATTTGCAGGAAAATTGCCTATCACAATTTGAAAACAGTCTTGTGCATGCGACATTTTTTATACAAATTAGTATAATAGCCCACAACGTATTTAACCAATCCTTTGGTCCTTGTTTAGGCAGAATTTGCATTTTGCTCTGAAATCCTTGATATGAATGTAAAATGGTAATTTGTTTATTCAAACAACCAATTTAACATGTCATATCAAAGGGGTGAATTTTGGATTTCTCATTTGGAAATCCAACATTTTGGCTACAGACTACGAAACTATAATACTCAACGTATCTCATATTGGAATACTGGCTTTCTAGTTGGTAATTATTGAAGAGATTTTATTCACCTCTCTGAGATGGAAATGACACAAGTAACACAATGCTCTATCCTAAGCTGTAGCATAGAATCACAGATATTCTGAACCTGCCTATAGAGAGTGGTGGATATTTGTACAAATCGTCTTCACACATTAATTAAGGTGTAAATTCCCAGAGAAGTGAAAGTGGTGTCTGGTTGAACGGTCAGCCCCCAAGTCAAATGTAAAGCACTTTAAACAGTTCTGAGGACTAGTAGATGCTCTATTAGAATTTACCTTTTATGTAGTTTAACAAGATTGCCACCTAGATAATTAACTGTAGATGGCGGGTAAAAAAGGACGCCCTGTGGCTTATCGAGGGCCCAACCTATCTATCTATGTGTAGTCCACCCATCTGAGGTATATATCTATTTTATTTTTAAACATTAACACTACAAGCCATACAGATAATTTGTTCCATTCATTTATTGGTTTTAAATAAACATTTTAATATCTAGTCCCCAATCTCCCTTTTTAATATAACTTCATGTTTTCTAGTCCTATCTTCCTTAATCGAGGAAATATATTTTATAAATATTTTAAACCATTCAATATTTCAACACTTCTTTCCTGATCTCCTCTCAATCTCCTGGTCTCAGGGGGCTAAACAACATTCACATTTCATAACTAATATCTTAGTGACACCCAGTGTAATTGTCACTTGTGTCTTCTCTTCTAGGGCATGGCCTAATGCACTGGGCCCTTGACCCGGGAAAAAGACATGGTGGAAATGTTGCTAACATAAACGACATCAACATACGGGGAGGTTAACAAGATTGAACCCAGAGATTCAACTTAGATGGCAGGTGGAGAACTTTGGCTTTATCGACAGTCAGTATCCCCCGCCTTGTATATGTCATTTTATTTTTAAAATATATTTAACACTACAAACCAACAGATAAACTGTTCCATTCGTTACTTCCTTGTGAAAATGAAAATTTCTAATATTATCCACACTACCTTCTTGCTACTCCCGTCCTCTGTTCCTCTTTTCCGATGCAAAAATTTTTGTCAATATTTTCATTTCCCATTCAAAATTTAAACCCCAACCACTCTCAATTTTTGTGATTCATAACTAAAATTCCTATTTTCATTTTGTTTTCCTAGTACTTTTTTAGCATAAATATCCTTCTTGCAAATGAAATCGCCAAGGGCGTGGTTAGCCAGTGGGCATTTTGGTGATTTCAGCACACGCATCATGTTACATGCAAGTTTAGGAATGGGTTATTATTTGGGGTTCCACCAGTTGTGTATCCGTCTTGAAGTTTGGGGGGGACTTACCTATTTCCCCCGGCGACACAGTAGCACTGGGAAGTCAATTACTGTGATTGTAAGTTCGACCGGGCAATCTTCAGCTTTAGGAGATGATTGTCAGCAGTAGTAAGAGCTCAACAACCCCGGCTTGCAAGGGTGGTATGTACAGGGTGTCCAACTGTTTACTTAGAAGTGTTTGAGTACCTTGGTAGGTGGAGTACATTTTTTTGAACATCCATGGATTATTTTATATATACAGCTGTACTACAAAACCCCATATCGCAGTCAAATAAAACATCGGTACCACAAACTACAGCTTCGATTAAAATATAATACGTTTTGTGTGCAGTTGTGCATTTTGGTCTGATTAATCTGATTTATATTTAATGTTTTCATGTTCGCAATCTGGTACTCTCGGTTTTGAGTGAAATATGCATGATTACAGAATGTCTAAAATCCATTGCAAAATATATGTCTTGTTCAGAACTGTTTCTTGTATGGCGTATTCATAAATCTCATGTTTCAGGAATACATTAAATGTGTAATCTTTTGAGGGGCGCTTGTGAATAATTTTCACTAAAACCGCTTCACAACAGCATTGGTGTTTCCCTGTAATGTCACCAAGTTTGTTTCAGGACGGAGACGGACAGACACCTCTTCATTACGGTGGGTACAGAATGAGCTTTGCATAACTGTTTATAAAACAATGGGGGGTTTAGGGTAATTACATACCATTAATTATGGCAGTTAACATTAATAATCTCTCCAGTTTCATTCCCCGTCTTTGGCTCAGCTAATCCTCTTCACATTGCATCTGTGACTAGCCCCCCTTAGTCTATTTTTATAATGTTTCATAGACATGCGAGGCATGTCATGCAAAGAATTGTTATTGAAGGATCATTTAAAACCCAAACTGTTTTAAAAACGTTAAACAATTAGTTCCCGGGACGTCCCCAACATTTTATCAGCTCATAACCCCAATTTTGAGTTATTAGTTTTTAGTATGTTTTTAGATATAGACCAAACAATTGTTTTGATTCCATTTAAATTTAACTGTGTAGTGATGGATTATCTTTATGAGATCAACTTCGCAAAATTAATTCTAGGTCACATTTTCAAATAACAATTTTCTAGGTTCTGCTTATTAATAAACAGCAAGGTAGGATTTTAAAATTTGTGCAAAGATTTCATATTGGATTTGATTGTTTGATATTGACAGGCTTTATCTATGAATTGATTTGTTATGAAAGTGAATGATATTGATATTAAACATACAGAGCTATTACCTGACCTAAACAATTTTTTTTAATTTTCATTTAAAAGCAGTTTCACCTGGTGTGTGGCGCTAGGAATCATCCATAATTGTCAACATTAATGTACAAAAAGTATGTTTTTTCTTGACCCCTCACCAAAGAGTACATTTAAGATGTTGATTGTACTGACTATTAAATGTGGTATGTATAGCAGTATGGCAATAGTAATAAAGTTGGTGACTTGTACAGTATGGTTGGTTGCATTAAACGCTATCTTAGTACCAGTTCAAATTCTTTGAAGTGCAAAATTACTCAAACATAGCAGATGACCAATCCAAAACCAACATGGGATGTCCAGACGCAGGCAGGCAGAGTACATCACAAGCGCCACAACATAATTCTTGTTACGGCTTCGTTTGGCGACTTTTAACATGAAAATTGGCTATTTACAGTGTATTTAGCTGCACCTTGACCACGTGGGTGACTTCCACAGCTGGCTGGCCTAATTGTCTGTTCTAATTATGGCACTGCTGACTCAAGTCCCCCATTCTTCAAAAAATGTCAGACATCTACATTTGTAGGGACCTGACAGAAATGAACCTCACCCGGGAAAGTCAATGTTGCATCACCCCCAAACCACCACCACCAGGGCCCAAACCACCACCACCACCACAACCACCACCACCATCACCACCACAGCGACTATGGCCACCACGGCCACCATGGCCATCACGGCCACCACCACCATCACCACCACAGCCACCACGGCCACTATGGCCACCACGGCCACCATCACGACCATAGCCACCACCATAGCCACCACGGCCACCACCACAACGAACGGCCATCCCTCCCAGGCTCTATAACAAACTCCTATGGTTGATAAAGCAGTTAACTTCTAATATATTGCTAGAATAAGCCATATTATAGTTTATAATGGATCGTTCCTCCCATTAGTAATATTATTTATAATTATAATATAAAAAAACTACTGGTTTTAATAATAATATAATATAATAAAAAATTGGATGAGATCATATTTATAATAACTGGGAAAGTGACATCCTCCATTTAATAAAAACAAACTGAAACAGATAACCTCCACTTAATAGTAATAATTATAAAATAATATTAACCACCACTGGGAAAGAGATTATGTCTGTTTAATAATAATATTTATAATAAAACAAAAACAATTTGGAAACATCAGCTTCCTTTAAAATTCCGCCGTTCTGTGTTTGCCAGCCGTCTCCTGTGGACACGTACCTGTGGTCAAGATTCTGCTGTACCAAGGCATTGACCGGTCACTCGTCGACAGCGATGGACAGACTGCAGCACAGCTGACGGACGACACAGAAGTGAGACGTTTAGTTGAGTCGGGTTGACACTGTCACACTGTGTCATCATTGTGACACTGTCTGTCATGTGACACGTATCATGGTTGGACAGAGACATCTTGCTTGTCGGCATGCTGAAAGACATCTGTGTCTGTCTCGTGTTTACAATCAGTCTACACATGACATGAAGAAAGTGCTTGTGAATATGATATGAACACTTACATATTATGCCAAATGTCCACTATAATTATATATTGTATTTTTATTTTTAAATGTGTGCGAATGCATATGAAAATTTACAGTTCAGTAAGCATGATATTACAAGCAAGGAATCTACACCCCTGCAGTATGTCTATCATCATTTGTTTCTCTTTCCCGTGATATACAGGATGTTTAACACACTTTACATGACGTAAGTTACGATCGTTTTTTGCAGCCGTTTGTTATCTGATTAATTTAAGCTTGGATGCTGTGCAGACAATTATGTTTACAACGAAAGGTCTGTTGTAATGTTTACAATGAAAGGTATGTTGTAATGTTTACAATGAAAGTTCTGCTGTAATGAGAGGAACAGTTGTAGCATCATGTTTTTAAACGACAAAGATGTCAGTATTCTAAATAAAATGCATGAAACTGAAAATATCTAGATTTTTGTTTACATATGTAATCCACCCAAAAGCATTTCTTCAACATGGCACCCATTGTAGCTGTTGCTGTCCGACAACTGGATTTTCTCAGAATTTATATATATACATGTTTACTAATGTTTGGTGGATGTATTTGGTTCGCGGAATCCAGACCTATAAACTAATAGAGAAAAAAACAATCCCAATTAATTTCTGTACAAAAAGATGCAACGCATAAACACTTTCATGCTGTATATTTGTATTAAATATATATATATATATATATATTACAATTATATATATATCACCAGATTAGCAGCAGCATTACTAGCCTTTTTTGAGGAGGTTTCCCTTCTGGTTGGTCTGTTGGTGTTGCGATTTTTGGGGGGCCCCCTTTTTGGGGGGGATTTTTGGGGAAAAAGGGGTTTTTTTTGGGGTTTTGTCCCATTAAAAGGGGGCCCCTTTAAAAAATGTGTGGAAACTTGAAAATTGTTCAAAATTACTTTCCAAACCCCCTTGAATGAACGTTTCCCGAAAAATCCCCAGGGTTTATTTCAAAGGTTCCTCCATTTAAAAAAGCCGTTGTAAAAAATTTTTTAAAAAAAGACAAAAATTTGGGGGGGAAAATTTTATTTAAAAACAAAAAAGTTAAAAAAGTTTTTAATTTTGTTAATATTAATAAAAAAATTTTTTAAATAATTTGTGTGTGTAAATTTTTTAAAAAATTTATATATATAATTTATATTTTATTATTTATAATATTAAACACCATTTAAACTTTTAATTTTGTTTTAAAATTTCACCCCACCAATTTGTCAGAATATTTGAATACACAACCTCTTTATTAATAGGGGAAACCCCTTCAAATAATACCACTGGGTATATTTGCAGTGGACCAGAGCAAGATCCCCTCATTCACAGGGATTTGAAAGTAATTTTATTGTCACCAGATTTAGTCAGCAGATGGAGCCACTACTATTTTTAAAATACTGA
Source organism: Ridgeia piscesae (assembly GCA_025642075.2). Classification (NCBI taxonomy): domain Eukaryota; kingdom Metazoa; phylum Annelida; class Polychaeta; order Sabellida; family Siboglinidae; genus Ridgeia; species Ridgeia piscesae. The sequence continues at coordinate 490,134 of JAODUO010000173.1, read as the reverse complement.
ACTAACCACGAGGATGAGAACCATCCGTTTGATCAAAATTAATGGCTTAGTAGAAATGCGCTGGTTCTGGGTATTTTTTTTTTTTTTGGGTTTGTATGCAATTTGCATCAAATAGATACAGAAATTAATTGGGATTGTTTTTTTCTCTATTAGTTTATAGGTCTGGATTCCGCGAACCAAATACATCCACCAAACATTAGTAAACATGTATATATATAAATTCTGAGAAAATCCATTGTCGGACAGCAACAGCTACAATGGGTGCCATGTTGAAGAAATGCTTTTGGGTGGATTACATATGTAAACAAAAATCTAAATATTTTCAGTTTCATTTTTATTTAGAATACTGACATCTTTTTTGTTTAAAAACATGATGCTACAACTGTTCCTCTCATTACAGCAAAACCTTTCATTGTAAACATTAAAACAACCTTTCATTGTAAACTTTAAAATTTTTTTTTTGCCACAGCACCCAAAGGCTTAAATTAATCAGATAACAAACGGCTGCAAAAAACGATCGTAACTTACGTCATGAAAAGGGTTTTGTTAAACATCCTGTATATCACGGGAAAGAGAAACAAATGATGATAGACATACTGCAGGGGTGTAGATTCCTTGCTTGAAATATCATGCTTACTGAACTGTAAATTTTCATATGCATTCGCACACATTTAAAAATAAAAATACAATATATAATTATAGTGGACATTTGGCATAATATGTAAGTGTTCATATCATATTCACAAGCACTTTCTTCATGTCATGTGTAGACTGATTGTAAACACGAGACAGACACAGATGTCTTTCAGCATGCCGACAAGCAAGATGTCTCTGTCCAACCATGATACGTGTCACATGACAGACAGTGTCACAATGATGACACAGTGTGACAGTGTCAACCCGACTCAACTAAACGTCTCACTTCTGTGTCGTCCGTCAGCTGTGCTGCAGTCTGTCCATCGCTGTCGACGAGTGACCGGTCAATCCCTTTGGTACAGCAGAATCTTGACCACAGGTACGTGTCCACAGGAGACGGCTGGCAAACACAGAACGGCGGAATTTTAAAGGAAGCTGATGTTTCCAAATTGTTTTTGTTTTATTATAAATATTATTATTAAACAGACATAATCTCTTTCCCAGTGGTGGTTAATATTATTTTATAATTATTACTATTAAGTGGAGGTTATCTGTTTAAAGTTTGTTTTTATTAAATGGAGGATGTCACTTTCCCAGTTATTATAAATATGATCTCACCCAAATTTTTTATTATATTATATTATTATTAAAACCAGTAGTTTTTTTATATTATAATTATAAATAATATTACTAATGGGAGGAACGATCCATTATAAACTATAATATGGCTTATTCTAGCAATATATTAGAAGTTAACTGCTTTATCAACCATAGGAGTTTGTTATAGAGCCTGGGAGGGATGGCCGTTCGTTGTGGTGGTGGCCGTGGTGGCTATGGTGGTGGCTATGGTCGTGATGGTGGCCGTGGTGGCCATAGTGGCCGTGGTGGCTGTGGGGTGATGGTGGTGGTGGCCGTGATGGCCATGGTGGCCGTGGTGGCCATAGTCGCTGTGGTGGTGATGGTGGTGGTGGTTGTGGTGGTGATGGTGGTGGTGGTGGTGGCCGTGATGGTGATGGTGGCTGTGGTGGCCATGGTGGTGATGGTGGCTCTGGTGGTGGTGGTGGCTGTGGTGGCCATGGTGGTGGCCGGATGATGGTGGTGGTGGCCATGGTGGTGGTGGTGGCCATGGTGGTGGTGGTGGTGGTGATGCAACATTGACTTTCCCGGGTGAGGTTCATTTCTGTCAGGTCCCTACAAATGTAGATGTCTGACATTTTTTGAAGAATGGGGGACTTGAGTCAGCAGTGCCATATTAGAACAGACAATTAGGCCAGCCAGCTGTGGAAGTCACCCACGTGGTCAAGGTGCAGCTAAATACACTGTAAATAGCCAATTTTCATGTTAAAAGTCGCCAAACGAAGCCGTAACAAGAATTATGTTGTGGCGCTTGTGATGTACTCTGCCTGCCTGCGTCTGGACATCCCATGTTGGTTTTGGATTGGTCATCTGCTATGTTTGAGTAATTTTGCACTTCAAAGAATTTGAACTGGTACTAAGATAGCGTTTAATGCAACCAACCGTACTGTACAAGTCACCAACTTTATTACTATTGCCATACTGCTATACATACCACATTTAATAGTCAGTACAATCAACATCTTAAATGTACTCTTTGGTGAGGGGTCAAGAAAAAACATACTTTTTGTACATTAATGTTGACAATTATGGATGATTCCTAGCGCCACACACCAGGTGAAACTGCTTTTAAATGAAAATTAAAAAAAATTGTTTAGGTCAGGTAATAGCTCTGTATGTTTAATATCAATATCATTCACTTTCATAACAAATCAATTCATAGATAAAGCCTGTCAATATCAAACAATCAAATCCAATAAAAATCTTTGCACAAATTTTAAAATCCTACCTTGCTGTTTATTAATAAGCAGAACCTAGAAAATTGTTATTTGAAAATGTGACCTAGAATTAATTTTGCGAAGTTGATCTCATAAAGATAATCCATCACTACACAGTTAAATTTAAATGGAATCAAAACACAATTGTTTGGGTCTATGCATCTAAAAACATTACTAAAAACTAATAACTGCAAAATTGGGGTTATGAGCTGATAAATATGTTGGGGGGACGGTCCCCTGGGGACAACTAATTAGTTTTAAACGTTTTTTAAAACCAGTTTTGGGGCCTTTAGAATGATCCTATCAATAGACAATTCTTGTGCATAGAGCAGTGCCCTACGACATGTCTATGCAACATTATAAAAATAGATTCTCAACGGTGTGATTTTGGGGCCAAAGGGACCTTCAAGGGTCCAAGAGGACCCAAAAAAAAGCAACCATGGCAATGAAACTGGAGAGATCTACATTGTAATGTTAACTGCACATAAATGTAAATGGTATGTAAATTATCCTAAACCCTCCCCTGGTGTTTTTAATAAAACAGTTATGCATTGCAAGCTCACATTAACTGTACCCACCGTAATGAAGAGGTGTCTGTCCGTCTCCGTCCTGAAACAAACTTGGTGACATTACAGGGAAACACCAATGCTGTTGTGAAGCGGTTTTAGTGAAAATTATTCACAAGCGCCCCTCAAAAGATTACACATTTAATGTATTCCTGAAACATGAGATTTATGAATACGCCATACAAGAAACAGTTCTGAACAAGACATATATTTTGCAATGGATTTTAGACATTCTGTAATCATGCATATTTCACTCAAAACTGTTTTTATATAGTTGAACCGAGAGTACCAGATTGCGAACATGAAAACATTAAATATAAATCAGATTAATCAGACCAAAATGCACAACTGCACACAAAACGTATTATATTTTAATCGAAGCTGTAGTTTGTGGTACCGATGTTTTATTTGACTGCGATATGGGGTTTTGTAGTACAGCTGTATATATAAAATAATCCATGGATGTTCAAAAAAATGTACTCCACCTACCAAGGTACTCAAACACTTCTAAGTAAACAGTTGGACACCCTGTACATACCACCCTTGCAAGCCAGGGGTTGTTGAGCTGCGTTACTACTGCTGACCAATCATCTCCCTAAAGCTGAAGATTGACCGGAGTCGAACTTACAATTACAGTAATTGACTTCACCAGTCGCTACTGTGTCAGCCGTGGGAATAGCGTAAGTACCCACCCAAACTTCAAGACGGATACACAACTGGTGGAATCCCAAAATAATAACCCATTCACATCCAAAACATTGCATGTAACATGAGTAGCGTGTGGCTGAAATCACACAAAATGACCACTTGGCTAACCACAGCCCTCGTGGGCGATTTCATTTGCAAGAAGGATATTAATATGCTAGAAAGAGTAAAAGGTCAATTAGGAGAGCAACCAAAATGATACGAAAACTCAGGAATATTAGTTATGAAATGCAACACTAGAAACCAGAAGATTGAGAGGAGATAAAATTGAGGTGTTTAAAAAATTGAATGGGTATGAAAATATTGACAGAAATATTTTTTTCACGGTCGAGGAAAAGAGAAGAACTAGAGGACATGGAGTTACATTAGCAAAGAAGCAGGTGTAGACTATATATTAGAAAATTTTCATTTTCACAAAGGACAGTAAACGAATGGAACAGATTATCAGCTGATTGTGTAGGTGCTAGTAGTGTTAATATATTTTAAAAAAAAAATGACATATACCTAAGACGGGCGGGGTATACTTGGACTGTCGATAAGCCAAAGGGCTTCCTAGTCCACCTGCCATCTAGAGTTGAATCTCTAGGTTGCAATCTTGTTAAACCTACCCGTATATTGATGTCGGCTTTATGATTTAGCAACATTTCCACCATGTCTTTATTGCCGCGGTCACAGGCCCAGTGCATTAAGGCCATGCCCTGAGAACAGAGAAGACACAAGTGACAATTACACTGGGATGTCACGTAAGATATTAGTTATGAAATGTGAATGTTGTTTAGCAACACCTTGAGACCAGGAGATTGAGAGGAGATCAGGTAGAAGTGTTGAAATATTGAATGGTTATGAAAATATTTATAGAAATATATTTCCTCGATTAAGGAAGATAGGACTAGAAAACATGAAGTTATATTAGCAAAGGAGCAGTGTGGACTAGATATTTAGAATGTTCTCATGTTCACAACAATAAATGAATGGAACAAATTATCTGTATGCGCTTGTAGTGTTAATGTTTAAAAATAAAATAGATATATACCTCAGATGGGTGGACTACACATAGATAGATAGGTTGGGCCCTCGATAAGCCACAGGGCGTCCTTTTTTACCCGCCATCTACAGTTAATTATCTAGGTGGCAATCTTGTTAAACTACATAAAAGGTAAATTCTAATAGAGCATCCTACTAGTCCTCAGAACTGTTCAAAGTGCTTTACATTTGACTTGGTGGCTGACCCGTTCAACCAGACACCACTTTCACTTCTCTGGGAATTTACACCTTAATTAATGTGTGAAGACGATTTGTACAAATATCCACCACTCTCTATAGGCAGGTTCAGAATATCTGTGATTCTGTGCTACAGCTTAGGATAGAGCATTGTGTTACTTGTGTCATTTCCATCTCCAGACGAGGTGAATAAAATCTCTTCAATAATTACCAACTAGAAAGCCAGTATTCCAATATGAGATACGTTGAGTATTATAGTTTCGTAGTCTGTAGCCAAAATGTTGGATTTCCAAATGAGAAATCCAAAATTCACCCCTTTGATATGACATGTTAAATTGGTTGTTAGAATAAACAAATTACCATTTTACATTCATATGAAGGATTTCAGAGCAAAATGCAAATTCTGCCTAAACAAGGACCAAAGGATTGTTGGGCTATTATACTAATTTGTATAAAAAATGTCGCATGCACAAGACTGTTTTCAAATTGTGATAGGCAATTTTCCTGCAAATAAGTATGATCGTGTCGATAGTGCAGTTACCCGAAATGATTGCACACATTGTATGGATATACTGCGTTTGGAAACAAATTAATTTATTATCACATATTGTTTAACAAATCTGCAAAAAGAATTTCAGATTCTGCTAACACTGTTGTTAATTTGGGATTCTTAACATGCACTGACTTCACTTACAATTTTTATTTAAACTTCGAGATTGCAACACAAACTCTGGTTTTTCTCAAAACCAAGGACATTGATTCACTGCATCCTGCCCAGAAACACGAAACAAGTAACCTTTTGTTAACATAGTATATTTTGATGCTATCAATTTTGACTATTTATCTTGATAACGTTATTGTCACGTAACCTTGTGAGATTGTGCAGTGGTGCCACAACTTACTTCTTTATTTTTACAGTTCACATCAACTTTTCTGTCGTGCAGAAAGCTTGCGACCCTGTCAATGTTTTCCTCTGCGCACCAGTCAAAGATTGTCTTCTCGTTATCCGCCAAATCCTCTTCTGTCCGCGCCATTGTGCTCACTGTTATTCCCATTCCTGCTTTTGCTTTCACTTTTCCAGAGTCAATCTGAACACAAGTACGGCCACTCTTTACTGCTCATAGTATCCACAAATACCAACTAAACTCGCAATTTTAAGAATAAACCAAACAGTGAAACTTGGTGATCTAGACTGTATAATTGTATATATATATATATATATATATATATATATATATATATTATATATATTTATATATATATATTTACTATATATATATTTATATATAATATATATATATATATATATATATATATATATATCAAGCACCAGTTAATTAGCACACCTGCTTTCGCAATCTTGTAAAATAATTTTATGTTTATGAGTAGAGTTTATTTCGATTGAAGTAGAATGGATTCCAACTTCACACAACATTTGACAATTTTGACTGATGTCATTTCCTGACCATTTCGAGTGAGATGTCTGCAACATTAATAATATCTAAAATGATCACGGAAACCATATCATCGTTCAACAACGTTGTCTGTATAAGTCATCAATGCTGAGACACACAGTGCGTGATCTGTTACTGACACTTTAATCTTGCTGATACACAACATAATCTTGTTGGTCACAATGCTGCCGTACTAAGCTTGATTTGTTTGTTTTAGTGACATTTTCTGTCTGGCTCACAATAAGAACACTCTCCTGAGAACTAAAGATGCGAACCTTCTCTAGCCATTCTGGGTCGAAGCGGGTCACTTCACCGATGTATTCTTTCATGGCGTCCTGTCCACTCATACTTCCGAGACCCTTCCAAGCATCCCTTCAACAGACACAGTGTGTCACGCATCAGTGACGCAAATGTTCAGCTAAATTACCGAGACTTATGAAACAGAATACCAAGATGAGAGTAACTCCCTGTTCAATGTATTTAACTAATTGCAAATCAGGTTAATTAATCTTCAGAACTGTTATTCGTGAATAATGTTAACACTGTAACATACAATGTTGCTTAATAACAAATGCTTTTGCTCAAATCATCAAATGAACCGACATGATCATTATTTGTTAGATCAAGCAACTTGCACTATTAATAACCTTATTCTAAAATATTCTATTTTATTTATCAAAACTATCACCACCATCTGTGACAAACCATTTCTGCTTTCCGCGGAAATCGAAGAACCCTGGACGACTTGTATTGCATGGTCCCTCGTTTGCCTAAAATAAAAAGCACATACATCGGGGTCAAATACATTTGTATTTGAAAGTATGTAAATACATTAAGCTTCAAAATACCCATTGAAGGCAACTATACTGTGTCTTTCACCCAACAGTGCTAAGTATTGAAGAAAACACTTGGCAGCAGGTGTCCCCTAGGGCACTAGCAGTGAGCACAACTTTTGTTTGCTCAGAGGGTGGATTAGCACCTGACAGTGACAATAGGTCAATATCCCCTTTGTTCTTTAGTCAGGCTCTAAGCTGGCACAAGGCTATTCTAGTATCCAGGCTGTTTTTTCAAGTTGAGCTGTCACACTTCCTCACAAGATTCTAGCAGTTATTAGCAGTGTGTCTTCTGAGGGCAACATAGGCATTTTATTATAGACCTCCTCTACTTCTATCCGCAGAGGTAAAGACCATAATATGTTGTTTGTTAAGTTAAGCCAGGTCCTGGTTTAACTTAACAAACAACATAGTATGGTCTTTACCTCTGTGGATAGAAGTTTCTGAGTCAGTTATCACAGTGATGTAGTGAGCAATAACAAGACTCCCTAGCAATGGTCTGCCTGTCATTATATGAGCAAAGCACTACTTATGCCTATAACCTAAATGTCTCGATAGATGGTTTGCTTTTCTTTTACCTATTTAGTAATCTTTTTCTTTTACCTATTTAGTAATTACCTATTTAGTATTTGAAAAAAACATTTGAAATACTGTTCAATGTATTTGTACTTAAATACTTTTACTGAAAACTATTTACAATTGTATTTGAACCCTTCAAGAGTATTTGTATTTAAATACATTTCAATGTATTCGTATATTCCGCCCTTCTGAGCGAGGTATTTGTACGTTATTTTTAAACACTCCACAGTTACCAATGAGTATTTTGGTACAAGGTAATACAAGTTATTTTTCAAAACGAATGTTCACAAACCTCATTTTATATCTTTGTCAATCAGATTGTTTGTGTAGATGCCAAATGTACCTGTTTTACGCATTCTGTGTTACACTTGGTGGTAATTACTACCCTTAGTCGTTTGACTCACGAACTAATAAGTGTTCGACTCGGGAGCATGTTCAATTTGTGGATCATTGACTACAATAGATGTGAGGTGTTGACCCCAGGTGACGACTCATGATTAAAGCAATTTCACAGGAAATGACTTTTGTGCTACCCCCGGCAGTAATATTTAGCCTGTTGAATGTAGCCAGCATCTGCCAGAAGTGGGGCTCTGTAATTACCAGAATGAGTGCTAAAATGGGTTGGAATGGACTTTAAGCATATCTATGCGTTTCATGTGAAATCTATACTTCATCTGTCACTGAATAATAGTATAATGTAAACTCATCTGTCAGCAATAAAATATATAGAATAATGAGATTTATGAGTGACAGAATGACGATGGAATGGGGGTGTGAGTGATGGAATGATGATGAAACATTGATGGAACTAAGTTGGGTGCTTTGTCATGGCCATTCCACATATTAAACATTCCCCCTGTTCCATTGTCATTCTGTGACTTCTGTCGCTCATAAATGTACCTTATTCTATATGTCTTCATATTAACAAATGAGTTATGCTATACCATTATTCAATGATACACAAAGTAGAAACTTCACTCGAAGCACAAAGATATGTTTAAGTTAATTCCAATTCGTTCCAGTGCTTGTTTCTGCAATTACAGAGTCCTGGGAGTATAACTAGAAGTAGAATCTACTTCAATCTTGTAAGTACTAGAAGAGAGGGGAGCGGTGGTGACGCGGTAGATTGCCGGACTGTCAATCGAGGGGACAGTGGTTCAATCCCACCCCACCATTTCAAAACTTAGGCAGTTTCGTTCACCCCACATTTGCCTGTGTCTTTCGGAAGAAACACTAAAAGTCAGTGGTCCCTTGTATCTGGTGTCTATGCCAGGGGAAGTAAAGATTCCACACAGGGGGTAAATGTGTAACTTGTAGTGGACTCACTAATTCTCGAGAAAGACAACTTTTAAAAACCAATTATAATATTGGTAAGCAAGTTGACCGAAGTCAATTTTAATGGCAGAAGAAGAGTGGAATTCTCTACCTCCAACAGTGTATCACGTAAATCACTGAACTCATTATTCTATAAACAATTAATCCAACATTTTAGTAATTCAATCAAACGGGCCACCATGTGCACTGGCGTAATGACATTTTGCCAGGCAAGATCCTTCGTGCGATGGCTCACTCATTCAAACTCCTCATATTATCGCCCAGACGTATACGCTGTAGAACAACATCCACGGATACGAGGACAGAGTTAATCTCCAAAAATCATTTCACCTGCTTGTATCTTGCATAGAGGTATAGCAGTCTCGTAGAATCTAATTTATCAGTGGAGGACTTCACATAATTAGTAGCTTTAGCAAAAATATCTTGAAGTTGAAGACACTCCTCCATCGGCATCCTGCTAAAAATAGATCCCTTTGGTCACGTGACAACGCTTTGTTGCCATCGCCGTTTTTGGTTTAATTTTCACAGTTAGATCATAAAGTACAAAACAGTGGACCTTTAATTGGCATGTATGAATATAATGAATATAGTTTCTAAGTATTGAGAGAACGCATGTATCAGAAATGTTGGTAAATGGCAATATCTGTGGTTTTCATTGTTACTGTAAGATATGGTATAGATTTATATGTGAAATATAATAAAACTAGTTATTTTGTATCGTTCCGTGTTATCATAATCGTGTAACAATAAAAGAAATGATTAAACATAATTAAAAGTGCTATTGCTATTATTATGCATGCACCACGTGCACTGGTGCGCGTCACGTGATAACAACATAGGCCATAGCCCATGATGGCGCCCTCTCATGTCGTTCTTGGAAGCTGTTCGCTCCTGTCATTTAGTGCCATGACAATGATGCTTTGCCGTATTACAATATTACCCTATCCTTGATCATTTAATCACTAAAACATGAAGTTCGCTGAGCATCTGTCGGCTCATATTACACCAGAATGGCGTAAACAGTATATTGCGTATGAGGTAAGTTTGTTGGTTATTTTCTCATTCACGCTGGCCCGAACCAGCCGGGGTCCAGCGAAGCTAAGGCCAGGGCAGCGAGTGTTGCGTTGTTCACCGCGTTGTATAAGTAACTGACAATTAACGAACGAGAAGCTATGGGATTATGTGGATTACCTTTGACCCGCGACGAACTGTCTACCAAAATCATGATTTTGCTACTGGAATTTGCTAATTCGTTAAACGTTAGGAATTCGTGCATTTCAACTCGACTTGAACAGGTCGACGCAAAAAGATTACCGAATAGCGGTAGTAGCGCTAAGCCGCGTCTTTCCGCTTTTAACCCTTTCAACCCTATTTCATCCAGGGACGGATAGAATCGAAGCATGATATAGCTGCATAATGATTTGTAACTTGAATTTGGCTAACAGTAAATTTGTTGGTAAAGTAAAAAATAACATTCCCACAACTGTTCAGCTACAAACTAACGTTTTCAAATGATTAGTAATTGTTTACAATTTTATATTTTCAGAATCATTTAATGTAATTTTTAATTGCATTATTTTCATAAACATTCGTTATTAATTTTGTTAACCAATTTAAAATTGTCAATGTGGTTTTGTAACCATTTAGTATTCTGAATCTTAGCATTTTTATAATTAGTCAGCATTTTATAACCATTCAATATTTTCATAATTAACCCTTCAACCAAATAAAAAAAACCGATATCTTTTCAAGGTAATGAACTGTACACTCTCAAACCAATTTTTGAGCATTGGAATTTGGTGTCTTATATAAAGTGTTTCAGATCTGGCTGATAGCTTTTCATAGCATGCATTCTCTAACTTGCCAGCTTAATTATACATCCTTCATAACATAATTATAATTATTTCTGTGCGTTCTGTTAATTTTAAATGTGCTAATTTTGAAGTTCGCCAAACCACCACATGATGTTTGTTCATGAATAAGTCTTCGGTGGGAGACAGAGAATGGTCTGATTCCATGAATCGTTGGTTACATAACTCAGAGGGGTGCAGAAGATAACCCCTGCATGGTTTATGAATGGTTGTGGGGCAGTGGGTCAGATGCTTTAGATGTGTGCTGTTTCACAGGAAAGGCTGAGTGTGTTGTGTAAGTTGACGTCAGGCAGAAGTATCAGGTCTCACCCTGGAAGGAAGGTTCTTTCTTGCAGTGTTTTCATATCCTGTTTATTGGGGCAGTAGTTTTAAAAAGATGATCTGCTTCTTTCAGAATAAATTTATGCATTTCGTTCAGCCACAAGTAATCTTATTCTATAGTTTCCTGTTGTTCAATGTAAGCATTAATAAGGGAAGGGTACAATTTCACCAAATCAGTAACAGTTACAGTTAATCTGTCAGTTTAATTACAATAATATACCTAAAACAAAAAATGTCAGTTCAGTTACACATACTTTGTGTACAGGGGCATACTGTTTATGTAGTTGTTACATTTACACAGAATAAATCAGTTACAATTAGAATACATGTAATTTAAAAACCTAAGTCGGTTACAAATACAACATTTACCAGTAATCATATACAAATTCATTATTAACTTATATGCAATTACCCTATATAGATTATTCGATATCCCTATCCAACATCTATCATTATCAATGCCATCTATATGCCGACTATACAATGGATGCCAAATCGCCAAAAAAAATAGTCTCACATAATTCCGTTACTTCGCACAGGTCAGACTGACATATATACATGCATGTAGTCTGACCCAAGGTGACAGTCAGCATCCACTAGCTGACAGTCAGCATCCATTAGCTCTCTGGTGGGACAGCGGGAGAGGCAGAGAGAGGCAGAGAGAGGCAGAGAGAGGCAAAAGAGAGAGGCAAAAGAGAGAAGAGAGAGAGAGAGAGAGAGAGAGAGAGAGAGGAGGGAGGGAGGGAGGAGAGGGAGGGAGGGAGGGAGGGAGGGAGGGAGGGAGGGAGGGAGGGAGGGAGGGAGGGAGGGAGGGAGGGAGGGAGGAGGGAGGGGAGGGAGGGAGGGAGGGAGGGAGGGAGGGAAGGGGGGAGGAGAGGGAGGGAGGGAGGGAGGAGAGGAGAGATAGATCCTCTATACTACTATAGTTTTGTTAATCTGCGGAAAGGTGCTGAGTTGACAGACAGACAGACAGACAGACAGACAGACAGACAGACAGACAGACAGACAGACAGACAGACAGACAGACAGACAGACAGACAGACAGACAGACAGACAGACAGACAGACAGACAGACAGACAGACAGACAGACAGACAGACAGACAGACAGTTGTCTACTTTGATATATGTTTTTTCTTTTAACAAGGCTTGTAGGGGATAAATAAGGATACGAGGAGTGGTGACTGGTGCCATTGGTCAGTATTCAGTTGACCAATGTGACAGGTAAAATATTGTGGCACAGAAGGGTGGCCACCATAAATATGTTGTGCATAAGTAGCTGTGACAGGTAACAGCCTATTTGTGAGATAAACACATAAAATGTTGATAAAATATGGCACGGCACAAAAGGGTGTCAAACATGAATTCCTTTTGTGTAAGTAGTTGCTGAAGGAGAACAAACTATTTGCTGGACATCCACATAATTAAAATAATTAAATTAAAATAATTAAAACTATGCCTATTTAATTTAGAGAAATCAGAATGGAATACATCAATGTGTGTGTGTGTGTGTGTGTGTGTGTGTGTGTGCGTGCGTGCGTGCGTGCGTGCGTGCGTGCGTGCATGTGTGTGTGTGTGTGCGTGCATGCGTGCATGTGAACCTTCTCTAATTTTCAGCCAAACATTTCAGTCAAATTATCCAACTTAACTACCCGGGGTAGATAACATTTTAAGCGAAACATTTGGCTTTAAAGAAAAGTTAGAAAACTTTAAACAAATATGAGCTGTACTATTAAATAGTGGCAAGCAAATATATAACGTGTCTTTTCATTAACTTGTGAGTCTCAAAAACTGGATTTAGTGTGCTCACTTTCTGATGAATGACAGGAAACTTTATAACTTATGTTGTCCGATTCATTCAACTGTAATTGAGCACGGAGAAGGACATGAGTACTGGGGCAATTGTGAAGGAATAGTTTTTCTGTTATCATATTTCAGCATAGCTGAGTGCTTCACAGATCAGCTACTGAGGGAAATGTTTGCCAGGGGTGAAATGTAAGGCCCCCAGAAAATGCCTGAAATTTGAAATGTCGCTTAATAAGAATGAACTTTTGCTCAAATCGTCAACAAGAACTGGCACTGATGAGTTAGAAGTCTCAGCAGAATACACTAAGTGTGTTGATAGAGTCTGGATTCACTTCAGAGATAGTCTCATTGCCCGGTCAAAGAGCTGTCATAAATTTATCCAGGGTTTGGAAGATACTGTATTCCCTTCCCTCCAGACTCCAGTCGACATTTGAGACACTTGGTCAGGGAGATAGGTCATACGTGCCGGTGGGACAGGGAGGCAGGTCATACGTGCCAATGGGACAGGGAGGCAGGTCATACGTGCCGATGGGACATGAAGGCACACAGAGGTTTAGGACAAGGACATTGAGAAGGCGTTACGAAAAAGACCAGCTAGCGTGTGACAAATTGTTTTTAACATTGCCACATTCTAATAACACTCTTTGAGTACATTTATTATGTTCTTCCAATTTCTTCAACAGGTACTATTTGCTAATTGTATGTGCAGTGAAATAATATAAATTAATTAATAAAATAATTATCCACACATTTGTAAAAATGCAATAAAACAGCATTGTGTTGTCAATGGTAACTATGTAAGATGTAACCTCATTTCTATGAATGGACATTTTTATTCATAGACATCGCAGAGAGGATATGTAGATAATTATATTAACATATTAGATTTGCTGAAACAATATATATATATACATAGGATTATCTGAAACCTACTGACTTTCTTTTCCTGTGCTTCATTTGAAGTTAATTCTTTGGATCTTGTTTAATCTAGCAAACAATTGATTTCCCTGTATGAGAACTGTTGTTCTTACCTTACTGTGAACCTAAGTAAATGGTTGTTTATGTCCTTTTAAAGCCAGCACTTGGTTTGATTAATGATCTGACACCTGAAATTTATACCTGGAGCTTTCACAGGGCAGGGTAATTTATAGAGTGTACCAGAAGTAGACCAAATCAGTTCTAAGGGGTCATGGATGAAAAACTTGACCTTAGGGGTCACAAAGTTACTGAGTTATGATTTTATGTGCGGGGTAATTTTCTAAAGAAAACTATTGACTGATTGCTAAATTGAATATGGTTAAATGTCTCAGATCACAAAAGGGAAACTGCTATTTGAATACATTGGTACAAATGTAAAGACATACTTTTTGTCATTTGGCCAATACAGATGTCATTCAGTGTATCAGCAATGTTTGCCCAAGTAAATACATAATGTTGACTTGTGTTTACAATATGGTCATTCATACATCAGAATCAGATGTGTTATTAGCAGTAGTTACAGCAATGTGCCACTTTACAAGAGCTTAGCTGGTATTAGTCACATTAATGGATTAACAGTAATAACAATCTATAAATATTATTGTGTTATTCAATCTCTCAATAAAATAAACCCAGATACCATAACTCTGTTAGGATTTATACACTTTGATAGCAATTGGCCTTAGCTTGACCATGAGGAAAGTGTTTGATAAGTCCACTATAGGTTGTTGTTTGGTCAATACAGGCCAACAAACTGCCCGATTTGGCACAAACAAAAGTAGGTGTTTGAACATGTGGGGATATTATTCCAAGGATGTCAATGCAAAATAAAATAGTAATTTAACATCCTTAAAGGATAATTATTATTTTGTGTTGACTCCAGTTGAAGTATTTTTAGGTATATCTTACACCTTAATTGTCCAACTGTACCCTTGTTTAGGTGATTTAAAAGTCCAAGTGCCACACTAAAGGTTCACA
>JAODUO010000173.1:420000-470000 GCA_025642075.2 Ridgeia piscesae | reverse complement strand
TTCCTTAAACGGAGTGTGCGCCTGTTTTCATATATATTTTTTATTGTGCAGTTATGTTGTACAGTATAAATTAAATATATTATTAGGTACTGAAAACCCAGATAAGTTTTCACAAAGCAGAAAGAACTTTTGAAATGTAACCATTCAGTGATTATGAATAACCGCAGAGCTGTCATTAAAATTTACTTCAATTTTCACTAAAATTCCCGAATAGTGGGCTTATACAATTCCCAGGAAGGCCCAAGGGGACAGGCTATAAATGTCAACACATTGCAGTCAATATGACTTTCACCGTTCACGACAACAATTCTTGTGAGGGTAAACATTGATTCGTCACGAAGCATTAGCATTTCACCAACCAAAAGTGGTTCATTAAATCATATTTGGGCTGACAACACAATACAAGAAATTTAGTTGATGTTGTATGACATTGTTGTGCAATAAAAACAGGAAGTACACATCCTTTGAATTTAACTATTGCATTCAGTTTACTGATGGTTTCCCAGATGACTTCAGTATCGTAGTGAAATCGTCCCCTGTATGAGAACGTAACAAAACCATCTATAGCATGTGTTTACAAATCACAAATACCCGCCATCTTCTCACACATAATCTTGAACTGGAGGTCTTGGTTAGTTTTATTGATTGATTGATTGATTGATTGATTGATTGATTGATTGATTGATTGATTGATTGATTGATTGATTGATTGATTGATTGATTGATTGATTGATTGATTGATTGATTGATTGATTGATTGATTGATTGATTGATGATTGATTGATTGATTGATTGATTGATTGATGATTGATTGATTGATTGATTGATTGATTGATTGATTGATTGATTGATTGATTGATTGATTGATTGATTGATTGATTGATTGATTGATTGATTGATTGATTGATTGATTGATTGATCGATTTATCGATTTATCGATTTATCGATTTATCGATTTATCGATTTATCGATTTATCGATTTATCGATTTATCGATTTATCGATTTATCGATTTATTGATTTATTGATTTATTGATTTATTGATTTATTGATTGCTAATTGTATTTTCACTTGGTGACATACTTATTTAAAAATATTTTCGATGGCCAGTGTCTCAATCTCAGTCACACACGATACATAGTCATACAACATGTCATTGTGATGATATATTGACAAATGACACAAGTGCCCAATAAGGATGACAATAAATACATAGATAAATACGTCATTAGATAAATACATCAAATAGAAAGAAGTAGAATAAGTTAAAAAAATACTAAATAACATACATGAAACAGATAAGAATTTAAAAAGGTAGTTTAGCGTAGTTGAACCTCCTGGTTTAGTGGCTGACTCTATTACAGTGGCGTCTACGAACGTGTTTATATCGCAGGATTCAGTGGCTCTGGGCAGAGCGTTTAGGTAAAGCAGGAACAGCTGTGGACTATGTATGTGACCTTGTGTACTACCCTGCCATCTCCCAATGGAAGGGTAGGTTTGCCAGTGGTATTCATTAGATGATTTGACCATTCAGTGACCGACCGAGAAACGATACATCGTTACTTTGCACGATTTGACGAGACATTCTTCCAGTACTGTGACAAAGAACTCCTCACGATAAACACATTCTTCTCTGGTGAGTTGAGTTGAGTCTTAAACTGATTTCTTTCTGTCCTACTTGTTATTATTTAACTTTATCAATAAAATAATTACTTGCAGATTAAACTCCTGTTTTGTACCAGTGTCATATCGAATATGGACCCCATGGAAAATGGACCCCGGGTCCATATTCTATAGGGAAATATGGACCCGGGTCCATTTTCCATGGGACCCCATAGAATTTTGACCTGGGTGAAGTCCATATTCTATGGCTCACATAATATGGATATCCATATAAAATGAATCTATGGGGTCCAGAATCTATGGGGTCCATTTTTATGTCTCATAGAATATGGAGCCTGGGTTGTGTTTGTGATATAATTTATTCCTGATGTAACTTAGAAACTGACCCATACCTATGATTCTAATGGAGTAGACATTTAGTGTCTCATACAAGCTTGTAGTAGTTTGTGTGAGGGAGACTAATCAGTTAACTCTTAAGTTTTTAAAAGCACATATTTATGGAGTTTTGTACTTGCATGTTTGTGATATGGTATGCTTTTCTAAAGGATCTTTTTCCTACGTGCATCAGTATTTTCATATTGCACCGTTGCGATAATTGATTTTAATAGATCAACCCACTTTCCTGTGATGTTAAGTGCTGTTTATTTCACCACAATTGGGAGTAAATTATTTCCACATTTGCTCCTTATTTCATTCAACATGTGCTCCTTATTTGACTCAACATTTGCTCCTTTTTTGACTCAAGATATGCCCCTTATTTCATTCTACATATGCTCCTTATTTCATTCAACATTTGCTCCTTATTTGACTCAACATTTGCTCCTTATTTCATTCAACATTTGCTCCTTATTTGTCATCTCTTTCCTCTTGTAGAAAAGCTCGCTGAAGCGAACCGAAAATTTGCGAGTCTCCAGGCCGACTTGGAGGCAGCGAAACCACACCAGGTGAAGAAGCGAAGGTCCGTCGTGAGGGCGCGCTTCTCGATCGCACTCAAGACTGTCTCGAGCGAGCAGGACATGCGACTGCGCACACTGCACGACCTGAAGCTGGCCTTCAGTGAGTTCTACCTCGGCCTCATTCTGCTCCAGAACTACCAGACTCTCAACTTCACCGGATTCCGGAAGATCCTGAAGAAACATGACAAGGTTCGTCTGTCTTTTCTTTTTTCTCTTTTCACTAATGTTATTAAGGGCTCCTTAACCCGATTTTACACTTTAAAATAAATTTTGATCCTTAACAGTGATCTTGCATACCTAAAAAACTGTTAACACCACGAAGTATCACCGGGACACTGGCACTGGTGTGTCATAGAAATAGTGTCCACTGTAATATTGCAATGGATATTTGTGTTTTGAAAATATTTTTTACTTAACATTAACAACAGATGAAATTTTTCTCAAGAGTGCTTTATCTTAGTGAAACGGTCCCCAGGCCTTAAGACAGTATCAGAATTTTACCAGTTCAAAATGTTCTGTTGGATGAATGTCCTCGTGCTTGTGTACACAGTCCATTCTGATTGTACGTGTACACAGAGTAAATCATGTAAAATGTTTGGCTCCTCAAATTTTTCTCTCTCTAATTTGTACCCATCCAAAATGAGCTTACCCATCCAAATGACGGGTGTGTGGGTCTCGAGATGAAGCTATGCTAAGGCATGTCCAGTTAGACCAGCTTAAGCAGCTTGTTCTGATCATAGTTTTTTGAGATGTCCTACGTTTCAGCCCGTCAGCTATGAATCGTGGTCATCTCACGTGACACTGGTATGTGACCAAGATTCAGAGCTGTTGGGTTGAAACATTGTATGTTTAAAAAACTATGCGTCAAAGTAAGTGAATATCTTACAAAACAACCAGAGTGTAGTTTTGTTTTCTTGTGAGTGCACTGAGTAATTTTATTTTAATAACTACAGTTGCTTGAGACAGACCGTGGCGCCCACTGGCGGGAAGCGAGTGTGGAGACGGCCCCGTTCTACAACAGCAAGCGGGTCGACCATCTCATCAAAGAAACGGAGGTTTGTGATATAGCAAGTATTGGTAATTGCAAAAGTGTAATTGTTTGTGATAGTTACTGAACCGATGTGTGAAAGTTGTGTAACAATAGTAACTAATGTTGTCACAGTCAAGTGTAGGACACCGTGACAACAATGACTAATGTTGTCAGTGCCCAATGTAGAACAGTGTCAACAATGGGCAACATTTTCATGGACCAATGGAGAACAATGTGACAACAACATAAAACAGTGACAACAACATAAAACAGTGACAAATAATGCTTAATATTGTCCCTGCCCAGTGTAGAATATTGTGACAACAATGGCTAATTTTGTCATTGCCCAACTTAGGACAATGTGACAACAATTGGCCAATGTAGAACAGTATAACAACAATGGCCAGTGTTGTCACTGCCCAACATAAAACAATGTGACAACAATGGCTAATGTTGTCATTGCCCAATAAGGCCAACATAGAACAATGTGACAACTATGGCCAGTGTTGTCAATACCAAATCTAAAACATTGTCACAACAGTGAGTTTTGCTGCTGAACATAGAACAAATGTTGTGAGTCAGCAATGAATGACGTTGGTACTGCTCATATATAATTACTTATGACAATGTGGTCCTGTGCAGGCTGTCTTCACAACCAAACTGGAGGCTGGGGACCGGCAGAAAGCAATGAAACGTTTACGGGTACCACCCCTCGGGGAAAAGGTAGGATTCTAAATCTATTTTATAAAACAGTCCGTCAGGCGGTCGGGCGGTCAGGCGTTCGATCCGTCCGTCCGTCCGTCCGTCCGTCCGTCCGTCCGTCCGTCCGTCCGTCCGTCCGTCCGTCCGTCCGTCCGTCCGTCCGTCCGTCCGTCCGTCCGTCCGTCCGTCCGTCCGTCCGTCCGTCCGTCCGTCCGTCCGTCCGTCCGTCCGTCCGTCCGTCCGTCCGTCCGTCCGTCCGTCCGTCCGTCCGTCCGTCCGTCCGTCCGTCCGTCTTTCCCACATCTCCATCAGTTTTACATGTATTAACCATCGAGCTGAAAATGTGCGTGCAATCTAGCAAGCCCATCAGGATTGTTCGTAGATTTAGACTTTTCAAAACACATCCCGGGTTAGAGAATATGGAGTGTTCAGACCTTTGCATGGATTCTGCTACATGCTAACAGTTGCGTCATGACATCATGGCACATCGTAACTCTGGGACACACTGAAACAACATAATGCAATTTTCAAACATTTTAGCATGGGAGACTGCCTTTTATCAGAAGCCAGATTTTACTCTGCATTTATTCAGGGTGGTGGCCTTTACTTCCCAAGCATTGCTGGGTTACTTGGCTACTCACTCACACAATGTACAATGTAGTTTTATTTATCTTATCTTATCTTTAAATTGTGTTAGTAGTATTGGGTTCAGTTGTAACTGCAGAATAAGTTATTTAAAAACGACATGTAACTATAATTATCTGTATTATACCACTTTAACTGTAACCTTCTAACTGATCCCATTTATTGTATGTGATTTTTGTGAACTGATGCAACTGTAATGTTTTGCACTGGACAGTTCTCGTTAAATACATCCCAGTGAGTCGCATGATGCAGTTGTATTTATTTTATTACATCAAACTATTAAAAATAACCGTACAATACTGACATATGCTATCAGCCACAAAACCTTTTGTGTATTCAAATAATTATATATGTCCAGTTGTAGCAGTGTGGATGTCACATGACCATAAATGTCACATGATCATAAATGTCACATGATCATAAAGCTTTGTTTTGGTTTCTTGCAGCAAAATCCATGGACCACATTTCGAGTCGGCCTATTTTCGGGTCTCTTTTTAGTCATAGCTGTCGTAGTCATTATAGCAGGTGAGTGAGAAGGTATTTATATAACTCGTTTATTATGTCATTAAAGGTGTATGTATCCAAGGTAATTTGTTGCTCGTTTCATTTCAAATTAATTAAAAGCAAACCTTTTTGTGTCCACCGTGAGTGACTTATGAGTGACATACTGGAGTGACTTATGAGTGACATACTGGAGTGACTTATGAGTGACATACTGGAGTGACTTATGAGTGACATACTGGAGTGACTTATGAGTGACATACTGGAGTGACTTATGAGTGACATACTGGAGTGACTTATGAGTGACATACTGGAGTGACTTATGAGTGACGTACTGGAGTGACTTATGAGTGACGTACTGGAGTGACTTATGAGTGACATACTGGAGTGACTTATGAGTGATATACTGTTTCGTCTGTGCAACACAACGTTTGTGTGTGGTTTAGGGAAAATTGTCAAACAAATAATTTTTGTTCTCATCCTGAATCTGTGTTGTGAGGGTTGAGGTTGAACTTTGTCTGTGCCTCGGATTCAGTCTTTTTATTTCTTCTTAGTTTGGCACACTTTTCTCACACTACTTTATCAACGTTCTCCAATTTCTTTATTCTTTTGCCTTCTTCGCCATTCCTCGAGTCTCTCTTCATTCAGTCTCTCTTCATGCAGTCTCTCTTCATTCAGTCTCTCTTCATGCAGTCTCTCTTCAGTCTCTCTTCATGCAGTCTCTCTTCACGCAGTCTCTCTTCATGCAGTCTCTCTTCATGCAGTCTCTCTTCAGTCTCTCTTCCATCGCAGTCTCAGTCTGTCACTCCTCCTTTCCCCTCCACTCTCTGGGTATCTGCTCTCTCTGCTCTCTCTGCTCTCCGTTGTCCTCCCATTCTCTCCACTTGCCCAGCCCACTTTTGTGTTCCTACGTAAATTTCCTTAAGATTTGGACATGTAATGTTCTCATATTTTTAGGTTTTAGGGAAGTCATAATTAGTTCATAAGAAACACGAATAAATCCATCTTTGGATAGTTATTAGATTTTGTTGTCAGTATTTTAATAGTTAGTTGTGCTGGCGTGTATTTGCGATAGGGAGTTTCATAATTTTACATTTGTAAGTACGCTACTCTAAAACAAATTTCATTAAAAAAATTATCTGCAATTTCTTTTAAGTACATTAGAGATTTTAAATATGGATAATGGAAGAACATGGAACATTTTGTCCTTGTATTAAAACAACTCCGTTGCTTTCAGTGGAATTGCGCAACACTAACAAACGGAATGTACACGGACCGTTTCTTTGTATTGCAGCGATATACACGGACCACGAGTCGGAGTGGCATGGAGCTCTCCACATGTACCGAGGATTCTTCCTCGTCTTCCTTGCAATGTTTCTCGTTGGTATCAACACCTATGGCTGGAGGTCATGCGGGGTCAACCATGTTCTCATATTTGAGCTGGACCCGCGGGACCATTTGACGCATCAAAATTTCCTTGAGGTTTGGACAAGTAATGTTCTTGTATTTTTGGGGTGATTCTTAATTAATTATCTTTGTTTGTTATCAGTATGTCCATCAACAAAGTTGTTTTTTAACTTTTGGTTCGAAACTGCTTACGTTTGAAATGTGGAAGCTAAATGCAGGTTGTTCACCATTATTTTGTATATGCAAAATATAGTGAAAATTGTTTTATGTCAACTTTAAAATGAAATAATTTCAACTACAATGATGCATATATTTCATAGCAATTCACAGTGAGAGCTGTGATTATGAACTACATCAGAGCTATATTGGGCTGACTCAAATTGTTATAAACACCTATTTAAAAGTAATAACAGAATTTATTTAATATGCATACATATATTTATTATTATACAATCCCAATGTGTACTCTTTATCATGTTAACATGTGTGTTATATTATTTTCAACTATGTCATATATTTTGGCTTCTTTGCTTTGACCCCCCAAATATAATTAATGATTACATTAAATTTGCATTATATATACATACATTGTGCTTATGCCTTTGTTAGATTTAAAGTATTATGCTATTAGAATATTGTACAGATACTACAGGAAATTGAATTTTTAAAATAAATATTACTACTGAATATAATTTTAGAGATATGTAGCCTAGATTACCCAGGCTCCATGAGGTGGCAGCACTTTTTAGCCCCTCACCTCCGCCGGGGATATTAACGCTTTGCCAATGTTCCCACGAGGGCAGCCTTACCCCAGAATAGGTTAGAGACGCTGATCGGCTTTCAGGGAAATTATGAAATAAAAACTGAAATAAGGAAATACTTTTAACAGATAATAAAAACAAATACAAATTTGCAGTTGTTTATGAAGCAGGAATTATGGCACGATTACGCGGACAAAGTGACCAGACTCTCTTCAAGGCAAAGTTATGCTGCTGAACGAGAGTCGGTCAAATGAGCAAGAGTTGGTCCAGTGAGACTAAGACTACATAAGTTTGAGTTTAATTCTGTTTTCAGTTGGCAGCGTTCCTGGCAGTGGTCTGGGGCCTGAGCCTAACATGTTACATGTTTGGTAACATCCTAAACATCCTCCTGTACGTCCACCCCCTCTGGCTCTTTGGGTTCTGTGTCGTCTTCCTCTTCAACCCAGTGAGGGTGCTTCACTTCCGGGCCCGGCGGTGGCTGCTCAAGGTGTTGGTGAGTGAACCTAGCCTTTGTGGCTGTTGGGGTCAATTTCGTACAAAAATGTTTCCAAGGGCATCTTAGGGCCCCCCAAAAAGCTACCTGTCCTCATTTTGCCTGGAGAGGCTGGGAAACAATTCTAGTGTATTCCCCATTCTGGAGGCTAGGTGGCCTGTCAGAAACCGTAATAATTGTGTATTGGTGACTGTCCACTGCCGTGCCAGGTGGTGTGCCTGGAAAGCATAGCTAATTGGTATTCCATCAGTGGCAGGCTGCTTCTGCAGGTTTGAATTAAGTTGTATCATCAGAACTATTGATTTTCTGTAAATGCAAGTTGCACTTCAATTATGACATGCTTTTACTTACTAATAGCACTGTTTCACACGTGAACTTACGCGTGAGTTTTCGTTTCAGTTTCGCATTGTGACGGCTCCATTTCATCATGTTGGGTTTGCTGACTTCTGGCTCGCAGATCAACTTAACAGTCTCACAATAGTTCTACTTGATCTTGAGTACTTCATATGTTACTACGCGATTGAAGTCGACTGGCTTGGTTCAAAACGTGAGTGTTGTAGGCGGAAACAAATTAAATTTTACCTTTAAGGCATGACTAATACTCCACAGACATCCAGCAGCCATTTTGATGTCTCTATGGACCTTGTTGTTAATGGATAGGCCAGTCATGTCCATGCTGGACATTTGGTCAGTGTAGTTGTTGACATCAATCTTTTTAAGTAATCACAAATTTGCACCATATCATGTTCATCGATAGTTATCCATACAGATTCTCTTTAAATTGACCGTCCTTGTAATTATGTATGTATGGTTCAATGCCATTGTTGTATTGTTACTATGATATGTGTGTATTAATTATTATAAATATATGTGCCATAGCATAAATATAATTTTATTAGGGAACACTACTATACATGCCAATGCATGACGAAAGGGCGGTTTTCACATAAGTCCATAAATAGCATAATAACAATATTTTCATAACATTTCAATTTTGTAAACACTTCCATCTGATCTCTCAATCTCCTGGTATCTAGTGTTTTTTAACCACATTGTCATAACTAATACCCCTCAGTTTTGGTATAGTTTTTGTCAATCTACTTTGTACACTTTCTAACATATCTATGTGGCTTTGGTAACTCCACAAATGCCGTTGCCATGACTACATTTTGATTTTCATTGTTTTACAGAGCAACATAACGTTTGTGGACACGTGTCATACGGTGTTCGACCAATCGTAGCCTGTCTGCCAGCCTGGTTCCGATTCGCCCAATGCCTGCGACGTTATCGCGACACACGCAAAGTCTTCCCCCATATAGTGAATGCTGGGAAGTACTCGACGACGTTTTTTGTTGTCATATTCTCGACACTAAATACAGTTTATAAAGGTGTGTTGAATGTACTTTCTAGTTCCTACATTACTGGTAGTAGTTGTCAAACTGGGGGTCATGACCCCCCTGGGCAATTGTTTTGTAATTTCTGGGGATCATTGCATATTCCAAGGACGATTATGAGTAATTTTTGGGAGTAAAGTAATGAAAACCCTTAAATTTCTGTTGTGAAAGCTGCAGTCCACCATCTAATCTGAAGAACTTCTGTGATATGAAAGAAGAGGTTTTACAAGAAATACAAAAGCTTCATTTGTTCAGTATCTAACTTTAGGAAAACATCAGTATTTAGTGTTGTTATGTACCATAACTTTGAAACTAAGTTATAAAACATCTGTATACAGAATAAAAAGTAGAAAATTAAAAATGATAAAAACTAACAATTGTCATTTTGTTTGTGTATGTGACATGTTTCAGTATACGTTTAATTTTGTAAGTTTTTTGTAATATACATTACAGGATGTATCTGATCAAAAGGGTATCCTTCTTTGATTTGTTATTCGAAATTCGCCTGAGAGTCAATCAGCAGCACATCCATGATTATTAATGGAGCTTTTTTAAGAATTTGTTTATAAAATAAGAAGAATACATATATATATATATATATATATATATATATATATATATATATATAATATATATATATATATATATACACACCGATTATATATATATACACATATATATATATATAGTATTTTATATTTATTTATTTTATAACATTTTACTTTTTATGTATTTTAATGGTAGTAGCTCCATTAATATTTTATATATATATATATGTGTGTGTGTATGTATATATAAAAATAAGATTACTAAAGTATTAAATAACATAGCATATATAAAATAAATAATTAAATATATCAATAAAGTACCCATTAGTCATAATAACAAATACGTAATAATAATCAATCTAGCAAATAACTCCATAATAATAATACTGATGTTTACATAATATTATAATTAATAGTTTAATTTAAATGCTAAAACAATTAAAGAGTTTACAAAAATAATTACGCAACAATAAAAAACAATTATTATAAAAAATTATAATAATTATGTAACAATAATACTAGTAGATAAAATGAATATAAACCTGTGTGTTGGCGCGTGTTGCCAGGTCAACACGGGGAGGAAGTGACACAGAACAACGCCTTCTTCTACCTGTGGGTGGCCGCAGCCTTCATCAGCACCTGCTACACCACTGTGTGGGACTTCAAGATGGACTGGGGGCTGCTGGACAGCAACGCCGGGGAGAACACCCTGCTACGGGAAGAGATCGTCTACGGGTACAAGGTGAGGAGGGCGCGGGAGAATGGCTACGGGGTTCGTATGAGTGTTGACGGTTGTTTCAAGTCATCATCCACCAGTACGGCTAAAATACTTATATGAGTAATGTGATATGTATGAGTATACCCAAAGTACCCATATATTGTCATATTTTATTATTGAGTACAAGTATGATCGGACCTTTAGTGCCAACGATTACGAATACTGAATACCTCAACTGTACAATATGTTTGTTTATATGTTAGATGTTGTTCCCATCTTCAGGCAAATTCACTCCCAACCTGATTGAAAAGGTATTGAAACAAATTGTAATTTTTTATGTTTAAACCATGATAAACTCGTTTTATAAGTCCATCTATTGATGGATTTATAAAACACATTTGACTAAAGATTTGTTACAGTTGGTGATTCACATATGTAGCATGTGATATTATAATGTACCTGTTTTTCAGTGAATGTCCTCATGTATAATATTTACACCATGCACTCAGTGAATGACTAGTCCCTGCAGGTTCACTCAGTTAATGACTGCTCCCTGTTGCAGGCGTACTACTACTTTGCCCTGTTGGAGAACTTTATACTGAGGTTTGCGTGGACAATAACAATCTCAGTTGGGGAGGCGGGTATGATGAAGAACGAGGTGTTGATGACAGTCCTTGCGTCCTGTGAGGTTCTCAGGTCAGTTGATTAGACGTAATATAAAATTTAGAAATAGATGATGCAGTAAATGGTACTGATGGTAGTGAGGAGCGGTGGTCACACGGTAGAGCGCCGGTCTGTCAATCGATGGGACAGTGGTTCAATCCTACCAACCGCCGTTTCGAAACTTGGCCAGTTTCGTTCACCTCACAATGCCTGTGTCTTTTGGAAGAGACAATACGAATACGAATATATTTATTTCAGGTAAAAACCCATATGCAATTGATACATAGATTAGCACATCTAAGTAGCCTATAAAAGGTCAAATATGTTTTAAAAAAAATGAATAGATAATAAATAAGGTTATAAGTTAGATAAATGTAAAATTGTAGAAAAACAGATAAAATAATGAGCAATATACATGATGTGATTGTATAATAAATATGCAATTAATTCATGTAAATAAACACCGCTTGAAAAGTAAGTTATATAAACAACTTACAGACTGAAAATATATATAAATAAATAATAATAAAGTTATATGCGAGACATGATGACTATCTTACAGATTTACTGTGTACAACGAATTGGCCCAGCTAATCCACATTGGGCCATTTACTATTTCAAAGCAATTGTACATAACCCTAATCAAGTCATTATTTGACAATGAAAGCTGGTGGTCCCTTCTATCTGGTGTCTATGCCAGGGGAAGTAAAAGATCCCACACAGGGGGTAAATGTGTAACCTGTAGTGGACTCACTAGTTCTAGAGAAGGACAACTCTAACAAAACAAGCTTGACAACACTCTAGCCACAAACATGTGGCTAATATGGAGTGATGATTTAACCATCGGAAACAGAAACAGAGGATACAAGATAAATATCTGCCAGTTTCATTAATTATTATTATTTTTTAAAGCTGTACACTTGTACCTTGGGATACCAAAAATGGAAAACAGATCTTAAAAGTGTTGAAAATTAACTAAAAAACTAGCAATAGAAAAATGTATTGCTTTTTGGGTCACTACACTATGGAATTTAGCTTCACTTCTTCATGCGTCTGTGCAAAACACGGAAGCATGTGACGATATCATTCAGAAAACTTCTGCCAGGTGGCATGCAAAATTATTGCATATTCTGAGATACAAAGGTACCCTGGGTATTGTTTATTGCATCAGATGCATAAAGAATATCTGTCATTGTTACGTTGAGTGGCTCCCATGAGAGTGACCAGGGGTTGTCTGGGTATTACCAGGTAATTGTCTCTTCTCCCTGAAAAGTTTTCTTTGTTTCAAAATGTATACCTTGTTGATCATACATTAAACAAACTGCACAACGAACGTTAACATTTTTGTTCGTATTCATACGCCCTCTAGGAGGTTCGTATGGAACTTCTTCCGACTGGAGAATGAGCACTTGAACAATTGTGGTCAGTTCCGAGCGGTCAGAGACATCTCAATCGCCCCAATCCAGGCCAATGACCAGACCCTACTGGAAGAGATGATGGACAAGGAGGATGGTGTGTCCAACCGACACGGTAGAGATGACCGCGAGAAACTCATACAGCCCCAGTAAGTGTGACACCACGTTGTTTTCGTTCTCTGTTCAGTTGACTGATTTACAACATTGCAGTTCACTTACGTCAAAATATGACCTTTAAGTCAAACTCTGCTTTGACAACAACATGAGTAAAGGTTATAAATGTAAATAATGTGACTATTGTGGCGACATATCTCATAAACCAGATATTCCCGCATGCAGTTGTTATTATAGAAATTGGGCATAAAGTTTTTGTTGTAGCAAAACTACTTTTGGGGGTGAATAATTTCAAACAAATTTATAAAGGTGACTGAAGTGTTTGATGTAGTCAGTGTCCATATTGTATGGTTTGATGGACCTGTTGCTTAGCAACAAATCACATGATGAATAGGTTGGTTAGCTAGCTGTTAAAAGTGTCGAGATCGTTTATCCAAACTATGCAATGATGAGGCAGTATTTAATTTTAGCTACACATAATTTACACTATTTTTGTGTTTACCTAAACCTTTTATTATTTATAAATTTTCACATTATATCAAGTTTATGTTATCAGAACACATCTTGAATTGTTTTACTTGGAAACACAGTAAACATTAAAGCTCCAACAAATTATATTAATATAATTTACAAAAAACTTATAAGCAAAAGTAATGTGCGAAGTGGATTTAAATATTGGTCAGTCGACTACTGACATTTAAAAGCAGCTTGTGTGGCAATGTTTGATGGCAATAAATACAGAAACCCCCCCGCATGTTTGGCTGTACACTGAAGTAGCTTTATATAGTCCGTATTTGGTAGTATAACAATCGTTTTGTCTTATCTAATGTCAGAGTATGTGATGCGTGTGTTAGCCTGGTAGGGTTAGTTTTGGACCCATGGCAGTGGTGGTCTAACTTTTTGTGGTAGCAAGAAATGGCATGATTATTTGGGGTTACACTACAATTGAATTAATTATAAAGGCTCACACAAACTAATTACAGATGGACTTTCGTGAAATGTTAAATTGTAATTGACTGCCTTGTCGGCATGTTACATAAATGTGAAAAGGAGGTCACTACGGATTACTGAATTCATTTATTTTCAATTTCCAGTTTCATTCTAACAAGTTGTGCAGTGAAATAGTTTGGTTGAATAAAGATAAACATTTAATAGTAATTATTTTGTATTATTATACATATCTATTTACAAACCAACATCAAGAAATATTACTCTTAATGGAACCAAACTATTTCACTTCACTTCACTGCAGAAATTAATATTTGGGAGAATAAACTGAAAAAATATAAATTAATTAATTCAGTTTTCCTCAAGAATGTGTTCTACATGATTAGATCATGGTAAGATTGTCTGGTTACCATAGTTACCGTCATGTAAATTGGTTGCTATGTCACCTGTAGCTTTCTTTTTGTGTTGATATAATACATTGAAAATTATGTTGAAATATGATGAATAGTCTTTAAAACAGGACATTTAATAATACGAGGACATTTCTTTAGGAGTTTTATTTACACACACCTTACATAACATAATTTCCAGCTCTCTCAGTTATATTACGCTGAATTACCCAGTAATGTTGACAAACTTGTAAACAAATTGTGTTGGAACTGTTCTAACTGACTGCACATAAAAAAAATTATTTCCATTAAAACAAAGGATTTTTTTATAACACAACTAAAATAATAGGACTGACATCAATGTTTTGACAACCTTCAGATTATTTTAGTTGTATTATAAGAAATTTGCTTCCAGTCTTATGAATGTATTAACGAAAGTGACGTTATGTTTGTAAGCATGTTCACACCGCAAGTAATCTAACAATATTTTCCCGCACGCTGTGAGTAGAGGGTGTCCACTGCGTTTAGATGTGCATGTGATTTTTCTCTGCCAGAGAACAAAGGAGGGTTAGCTCACAGAAGCTTGACAAGACAGGGGCAGGTAATATGGAGGGTATGTTTGCCTAGGGTGTTTATAGGTTGTTGTTCATGGTAGAGGCAGCCCAAGTTCTGCTTTTCAGCCTGCCTTTGTGTGCCTGCCGTAGCCTTAGTCCTGTTTGCCTGATTGCTTTTTACATGGTTGTTTTGGTGTGGTTTATTACTTTGTCAAATGGTGGTGTTTTAGGTTGTAGACACTGCAAAGAGGATGAAAATGCAGAATGGTTTAAATCACAGAAGTAGAGCTCTTTTGGTGGTGAAGATACAATTAAACCATTTCCTGTTTGATATGTTGAATACTGCAGCCTAAATGTCTATCACTCTGTGCAAATACTATCTCAAATGAAATGAAATGCGGCTGCTCGTTTTGATTGTGTTGTCACCATAAAAAGTCTATCCTTCCTGTCATTGTGTGAGACAAATAGTAGTGTGTAAAACTGCATGGTTGTTCCTAGTGATGTGTCACTTTGCTTTAATATGCATTGCCTTGCGTTAGTGCATGCCACGGGCTCAGTTTGTTAAACCTGGAGCAATGTTTCATAGACGTCTTCTGCAATTACTTTTTATTTTAATGATGATAGTAATGTTATTAATTGAGTGTCATATCAGACAGTTAACTTTCCATGTGGGGACCACCTGAAAATATTGTCTGGAAAGAAACGTATAATATCCATATGTCTCCCTAAATAATAAATAAAATAAAATAAAAAATAAAAAGTGTTTATTTTATTTAAGATAGTTTTACACTTAATTCGTTTTGTGCAATATGCATTGCTAAACGTTAATGATACATATTATAATATATATATATATATATATATATATATATATATAAAGAGATCTGTTACATTTGAGAATAAAAACTTAAACAATAACATGTTTTAATAGCTTATTACTATATTATATAATTTAATATTATAAACAAAAATAATTAAAGAAAACAATTATGATTACATTCAGGTGGAAATCTCTGAGAAACATTAAATAACTATTAGAAATCACGTGCTCAGATTATCAGATATGTTAAAGCAATGTTTTTTAGATAACATTAATTCAGCTATTTGAACAGACAGCAAGATATTGATTTAAAGACTACCGGTATAATTTGTTTCTTTGAAAAAATAGTACATGAAATATAACAGCACAACTGGACGTTAACATTGTTGACAATGATAAATAAAATAATTAAATTTAATATAAATTCCAAGTCAGGCAACGACAGCAGTAATAATAATTTAATGATAATTTTATTTATAAACCAGAATATACTTCCCTCAGGAGTGCATAAAATACAACATTGGTAAAACATAAATATATAATTTTTAGAAGCTTTATTTTTTAAATGTTTGTATGTATCGTGTCAGTTACATACATATTATATATTAATGTATATCCTAAACTTATCAGTAATAAATTGGTAAAATTAATACATAATAAAACAGATTAATAAGTTAATATTAAAGTAAGATACTAAAATAATTTGAAAAACTATAATTATGGTTAAAATATTTTCATTATATTGCAAGTAATCTATAAACGCGACTTTAAAGACGAGTTTTTAAATTAGACTTAATAAGTGAGTCTAAGACACACATAGTCACAAACGCATCTCATCTTAACGTTAATTCCTTGTAGCCACCATGCCTGGACCACGCTGATTGATGGCACTGTCTTCATGCTTAAATCCCACGTTCCCCATCACGTATCCCAGCGTCCTCGGCATCGCCATCACGAAATCGCCACAGTGTCACGCAATGTGGCCATGGATATGACAGGCACAGAGGTCTAGTGACTGGTCGTCACAGAAGCTTGCAAGTCTGCTTTGTTGTCCTGTACATGTTCCGTGTGCCGCCTGGTGTCAGTTTCCAGCTCTACTACCTCCGTCTAGTTCCGTCGATTGATGACGTATCTTGTGATCTAACAACCGTACTAAAAGTCTGTTTTGGACACTATATGTATTACAATTTTGGACACCCTAAAACATTTGTTTTGGCACTTAAAGGGAGGGTGCCAGCACCTCTGCCCAGAATTGACAGAGGAGTAATTTGTGATGGCAAGTCGGCTGTCTAGAACGTGGGAAAGTTAAACATCAAAGGGTTTTGCATTAACTAGCATTATTGCCAGTAAATTTTATTTTGAAACTGGATGTTTTGTTTACCATTTGAACATGTGAGTGGAATCTTTCAAATTGCAAACATTGTTCCGAGCTTAATAAAGTAACTAAACACAAATTGACAGGCAGGAAACCTTCAACATGCATGTTGTAAGCATAAGAACATAATAGTAAATAAAAAACCTAATAGCCGACACCCTCGCTTACATTTGTGTCTCAGGCAAGTGTAAATATAAGTTTATTCATTCATGTAAAGTGTAATGGGAGTCAAATGATTCTAACAAAAGTAAAATTACAAAATACCGTTAATGCCAGGGTTAGTGAAATGGGGTGATGTGATGTCACAACTTATTTATGCATATATAAGTATTCATTCAGATGGTGTATCAGAGAATAATTTTTGTGTATTCTATGTTTCTGGATGGTAGATAGTTTAATTAGTTTTGGGGTGTCTGATTATTTCAATATTCTGGTTGTTAAATGGTAGGCATCTAATTTTTCACAATTTGTTTTTGAAATCATTTTGTATATATGCAAAAAATGCTGTTTGCTGTGGATTTACTAGCAAATGAATGCAAGTTATGTATGCAAAACACTAATATCACTTGACGGAAGTAGCCTCCTGTTTTATGACAGATTGTGGTGATAGAAATGAAAACACTTGTCCATTGGAGTTGCACCAACAATTTGTTGTTGCAACAACAGCAGCAAGCCTAGCAACAACGTTATTTACCAATGATGAATTGCATCAGTGACGGAAAATGTATCCATTTATACGTGTACATGTGTTTTCATTAGTGATGTAGTTTTAGGTGGCGGCTAATGTGGTATATTTCTTTTTAGGGTCTTGTTCACATTGTAGTTGGTGTATGCGTCTGCTGTTTACTAACACTTATCTGCCTTCAGGGTTTAATTAAACTATTTAAATAATACGAGGGAACAGTTGTAATTAACAGGTGACAACAAGGTTTGTGGTGAGGTAATTATTTGGTTGCATGTTTGTGTATTTTCTTCCAGCTTTTAAATGATAAAACCGTAGTTGTTTCCGAATGGGATTATTCACTAATGTTATCACTAGCAGATAATGCGGTTAAAAATGTGTAATGGTCATGAAATAATGAACACATTTTTGAGTAAGAAAACATATTATTTGTCAATTGCTAGAACATTTACTTCTAACAAAACTGGAAGACTGCCATACTTTATAGGTAGTTTTACATTATTATGTCAATTTTTATCCATTGTTGAGAAACTAGTCAGATGTAGTTTTATGTGGGTTGGCTGTTAAATGTGATTAATAAATATAATACTTCAAATTCCCCCAGTTTTCATTTGTAACCATTTTATCATATTTTACATTTTGTACTTCAATACTTTTGAATTTCTCATTTGGAAATACAATGTAACAAATGTAACTGAAATGGAAATCTATGAGATAAACAGTGAAATTAATAATCACCGAACATATCTGACTGTCGCTAACCAAGCTCACTCATGCTCAGTCAAACATGAACATATCTAAACATCAGGGCCACCAGTTTCACCAGTGTCCTAACTCTTGCAGTGTAGATTTTAGTAGGATTTAATTTTAAAAAATTGTTCACTTGATTAAATATCAAAAATATATAATAATTGTTTTGATGATCATAGATTTTTTTTAAACAAATGTCAGCATTCTATACTACAGAAGACATGCGCTTTGTGTTAATATGCCCCCTACCGGTAGTTGTCTCCCAGATGTTTGGGGTGAATTTGTTTGCAAACGTAGAAATTACATAGACATGTTCTCGCTGGATGCTACTCATCATGTTAGTGCAGAGTTTGTAGCTGAGTTTTAGTGTTACTAAATCAATGTCATACGATTATGATTTTATGATAAAAACTACCAGGTGTTGTTTATTTGTTTGATGTATTTAATGTATATAGAGGTCTCCGTCTGTTTCTTAATCCAGTTCTGTTTAACAACGATATGTCGTAACAATGTGTATTGTTTTGGTCTTTCTGGACTCTGGTATGGAAAACTATGGAATTCTAAAATTCTAATACTTCAGACTTTCTGTTCCTGGCGTCAGTGGACAATAATAACTGATCAAATGAATCTTACATAGATCTTTTTAACACATGTCTTTGTAACATTATATGGCATTAAGTGTTGTGTGCGTTAGCATACCTTACATAAATAAACTTATGTTTAAATGTATAATTAGCAACTGCGGTTTGCTTATATCTGCATCATATTTCTAATGTTATCTGACTCAACTGTATCGTAATTAGAACAAACTAATTTTGCACTCACTAAATGACATATCATTAAACTGAGACAGACGTAACATTTCTGTAAAATCTACTGTTACATTAACTGAAGCGTTGGTTGCAGGCCTGTCGTTGAAGTGATCGTTGTGATCTCCTCCAGATAAACAGATAACTGAATCAGACTCGTGCCATGTTTGTCCGTTAAATAAACCCGAAACATCTGTTCACAGGAAAACGTCAAAATCGGACAGTGTCCCTGACTCCTTCGGGCTCCAAGATTCTGACGACCTCCAGTTCGACTGAGACACCGACCGGGAGTCAAGTTACCATAGCAACCGACCAAAAGCAAAGCAGTTCACCCCTCGAACACCAGGGGTCAGGATCGTTCCTCGCGAGGACGCGTCGACAAGAGAAGCTTGATGAACACCCTCCTCGAGAACGGAAGAGTCTACTCGGGGCGACAGGGGAGACAAGTAGTGGGGACAGCATTCCTGCTTAGGAACCTTCCCACTGATCAGGTGACTTGTGCTGGTCACATGACGCGAGGCACCACAGATGGGGTGCTTCTAGAATGGTGTCACTTTGGAGAAGTCGATAGCAGGTTAAAAAAATGCAGGTATATACAGCGTCCGTCTACGTTGCCAGCGACGACCAAGGTGTATAGAATCATGTCTGTATAAATGGCCAAATGTGCGATAGCCGTACACCGGCGTGGATATACGCGATAACTGGATGATAGTTAAGTTATTTAACACGGTTGATATTACGACAGATGTATATAATTTTATGAGGTGTGATGTTATAACATAGCAGCATTTCCGGAAATCTGGTGTCCGACTTATCTGCAGGGTGCTGGTTGTGTCTGTGATTACCATTTCAAAGACGGTAATACAGCATATTTTGTAGGATCTAACAAGTACTAACCTAATTTACCATTACCGTCCAAATAAGAAATAACCTTATCGTAGGGCAAGTAATCGCGGACGTGACACAGCACATGTGTAATAGTTGCCTACCACACAATTGGATCAATGATATTATTTCACTTTCAATATCCAGGAGTAGGTTGTTAATATTTTGTACAGGTCAAGGGTCATCTCTGTACGTCAACATCCAATACCAGGCAGCATTGCTTCCATTTGGAATAGAAGAATCTGAGGCAGTTTCATCTGATATCAGATATCGATATTTTACACCTCAGAATGACAATCCATGATATCATCATATAACTTTTTTTAATCTGAGGAGGTATTAGTCGTTGGGGGGGCTGAGGTAATTTGGTCTGATACCGGACATTAACTTCTGAGATGATCCCTAAAATGGCTGTTTTTTTAGACAGCCCCCTGCATAAATGCCAACAACGCAGCCACTTGTGTTATGAACATTTGTGTGTGAACATAATTTGTATGTGTTATGAACATGTGTGTGTGTCAGAAGCTACCTCTGATTTATGAATGTTTGCCTAAGGATATTTGCGTGAAACGCAGTGTGACCAAAAGGGATGACATAGGGGAGCAGACATTATTTATTGAGGGTACGGATGGGCCAATGAAATCGGGGGTGGGTAGCTTGGTTTTCAGTGCACTTAATTCGGGGTTGAATTATATGTACATTTTTTAAATGACTTGATTATACAAATAAATGATTTGGTACAGGTATACAATGTTTTGCTGTACATAAAAATTAGATGATTTTGGGTGGGTTTGATTTATAGTCAAGGTGTCAACCATCCTATTATACGCACAGATAAATAATGACTGCTCCCTGCTGAAGAGATTGTAGTCTAAATCGGGGGGGGGGGGAGGCTATAGCATATTAGAAATTTAAATTTATCTTGTCACATTTTGTAACAAAGCAGTAGCACCTTATAGTGGGTGGATACAGGTGTTTATTAAATTACAAACAAAATCATTGTATTATAAAATCGCCGTTTATTTAGGTATGATTAAAATCTGGTCTCGCATTCCGGATGTAAGTGCAGTGGTCTAGTCGAACTGACAAAACCCTGTCACTGATATTATATATGTCACGTAGTACATATGATATGTGTACTATGTTTACTAATCATGTGTCTGATGTTAGTTCTCCCAGTTTCCCCTGCGACATGCTGCATGGGAATTACTGGTGCATTATTACCTCCATAAAGTGCTAATATGGCCGATTTAAAAAAAACTGAAAGCGTGTTTATACCAAAGATGACCAACGATCATAAAAATCCGTGCCACGCGAAGTATTAATTGTATTTCTACTGTAGATAATCGCACAAGAAAGCAGCTACGTTTGCCAAATGAAGTCCATTTCTACGTCCATTCACTTGTTAATTGTGTCTATTCTGCAGTAAGAGTGAAGTAGTTAAACTCAGCATTTATTAATTCCATCAGCTTTTATGATTTGTACATTTAAAAGTACAGTATTATATTAATGCGAGCTCCAGAATGTTTCGCGACGTGTCTGTGCAGGTTGTTACACGTGTACAAACAGCGTGGACCTGTGCTATAAGGGTTCGGACATTAGGAACATCTACATAAAGTTGAACTCTGAAGTTGTCCTTAATCTAAATACACACTTCTAGTGAATCAACATGCTGCGTAGACCATATACCACTTTCCTCAGTCCAAATTGATGTTCTTCAAAGTTAAGACGAACTGTTTGTTACATCTGCACGTCTCCCATGTATTCTACCACGGGTTGAGTCTAACAACTGGTAATTTGAAAAAGCGTGATTTATATCGAATGACACAACTATCTATATGATTGCAGGTTTGAGCAAAGATAAAGTGTTTATGCTGTAGGTACTAAACACTTTCTTAAAAAGTTACAAATGGTAGGTAGTTTACCGCTGACTCCGGATGAAACTTAAAAATATTCGTTTTCTGGTTATGGATGTGTGGAATATAGTAATTATTCGACCAAGTTCCATTGTTTTCTTTATAGCCCATATCCACAGTACATATCATATACGTCACATGTAATAATGTGTGTATATGTACTGGGGTAGACACATACAAAACATGTACAACCTGCACCAACACATTAACATAAATACATTACAGGATCTACGGGAGACATGCGCGTGTCTTTATGTGTAAGTGTGTATATGTTGACTGACAACAAATACCATGGTGCTTTTTACGGAACTACATGAGCATTTAAAAGCTACTGCTGGGAAAATATACAAATGTCAGTGAAAACTGCCAAATTGTCAACGTAACATGTAGATCTGAATATAAAAATAGCAAGATTTTTAAATGATGCCAGTTATCAGTGAAATGCAATTGTTTTGTAGCATGGAAAACAATATGCATTTTCAACTAGTAACAGTGATTCATACCGATCTGTTGTGTACACAATAAATGTGTTACCAATAGTTAATTTAGAAATAATTTTTCACAAAATTAAGTATTATTGAGTTTTTGGATTATTTTGCCTGACCTGTCCATGATAGAATTGACACTAGGCCTGAATGAAGAATAATTTGGGAAACTGTCGTTGATATTATCATTGTATGTTCTGCGATATTAATGTCTGAGTTGCCTGCCAGATATATGTGACATTGTGTGACATTATGTGATCAGGAGACGACATGTCTCAACAACTGTGGAATAAATGCATTTGTAAGGAAACAGTATTTATTATTGATTTTGTTAATCACAGACACAGTTACATGCAAATGTTTGCCTACTTGATCTACTGACCCACACTTAATAACTCCCAGTTATTTCAAACAAATACACAATTATTCCAATTTATTACACATTTGAAATAGAGGTAGCTATAGGCCATATATGTATAGATACATACATATATATATATATATATATATATTATAGAATTTGTCATGGCCCACGCAACCTCACTAAACCCGTGTACATCGGGATCCCTGGCCCTATAACTTGGGACTGTGATTCCAAACATAGGGATCCCTGGCCCTATAACTTGGGACTGTGACTCCAAACATAGGGATCCCTGGCCCTATAACTTGGGACTGTGACTCCAAACATAGGGATCCCTGGCCCTATAACTTGGGACTGTGACTCCAAAC
Source organism: Ridgeia piscesae (assembly GCA_025642075.2). Lineage (NCBI taxonomy): Eukaryota > Metazoa > Annelida > Polychaeta > Sabellida > Siboglinidae > Ridgeia > Ridgeia piscesae. The sequence goes on along the minus strand of JAODUO010000173.1, from coordinate 446,689 downwards.
ATAGGGATCCTGGGCCCTATAACTTGGGACTGTGACTCCAAACATAGGGATCCCTGGCCCTATAACTTGGGACTGTGACTCCAAACATAGGGATCCCTGGCCCTATAACTTGGGACTGTGACTCCAAACATAGGGATCCCTGGCCCTATAACTTGGGACTGTGACCCACTGGGTGTTCTAGTCCCATACACTCTAGTCCATGACTGAACAGATGGGTTTGTGGCCTCACACATTGGGGTCTGAGGCCTCACATATGGGGTTATATGGCCTCACATGTGAGGTATGTGGCCTTACACATGGGGGTCTCTGGCCTCACACATGGGGTCTGTGGCTTCACACATGAAAGTCTATGGCTTCCTACATGGGTCTGTAGCCTCACATGAAAATCTGTGACTCACACATAGGGGTCTGTGGCCTCACACATGGGGTCTGTGGCTTCACACATGGGAGTCTGTGGCCTCACACATGGGGTCTGTGGCCTCACACATGGGGTCTGTGGCCTCACACATGGGGTCTGTGGCCTCACACATGGGGTCTGTGGCCTCACACATGGATTTGTGGCCTGTCTGTGGTTTTATAGACCAATGCCTATGGTCCCATACATCTGATATACATAGACGTGGCCTTACAGGGGTCCATGACCACCCATGCTTTACAAACACTGAGAATATTCTCCTGAAAACATACGGAGAAATTCCGTCAATCAGAAGTGACTTAGGTCCCTTCACAATAAGCATCGAAATTCTTCAGAAGCACCAAAGTTATCACAACTGTCGAAATCATCCCACAAACCTGCTGCAAATTACCCCGAAATAATAAACATGTCTGTCAATCAATCACCAATCAGTCTCCCTGTAACAAACCAGTCTGTCACACACGTACAAATAAATCACAACACCCTGCAAAACTCCTCCATTAGTCCTTTCAGTAACAACGCTGCACATGCTAGAATGTAAGTGAAAATTCCCCGAGTTAGTTCCCAGCCATGAGGGCTGAAGCCATGCGATGTGTGGCGCCACCTATGAGGGTTTGATGCTCACAACACCATCTGCTGGGCTTTTGTGATCAGCTCTCGAGCTATGATTACTCGCTGGATCTGTGCTGTGCCTTCATAGATCTGAAAACAGGGAAACGTTTACATCTCAGAATCTGATGTTTTCATCGGTTTGTTTTCTCACCTGTGTGTGCTTTCTCACCTGTGTGTGCTTTCTCACCTGTGTGTGCTTTCTTACCTGTGTGTGCTTTCTCACCTGTGTGTGCTTTCTCACCTGTGTGTGCTTTCTCACCTGTGTGTGCTTTCTCACCTGTGTGTGCTTTCTCACCTGTGTGTGCTTTCTCACCTGTGTGTGCTTTCTCACCTGTGTGTGCTTTCTCACCTGTGTGTGCTTTCTCACCTGTGTGTGCTTTCTCACCTGTGTGTGCTTTCTCACCTGTGTGTGCTTTCTCACCTGTGTTGCTTTCTCACCTGTGTGTGCTTTCTCACCTGTGTGTGCTTTCTCACCTGTGTGTGCTTTCTCACCTGTGTGTGCTTTCTCACCTGTGTGTGCTTTCTCACCTGTGTGTGCTTTCTCACCTGTGTGTGCTTTCTCACCTGTGTGTGCTTTCTCACCTGTGTGTGCTTTCTCACCTGTGTGTGCTTTCTCACCTGTGTGTGCTTTCTCACCTGTGTGCTTTCTTTCCTACCCAGAATGATTAGTTTAAAGGTATTCTCAGGGAAATTTCTTTTCCACAATTTTCCATTACTACGCTAATATTTGTTGAAACATCCAGTACATAGATTTATGCAAACCTTGTTCTATATGGGAATAACACAATTTTACTTATGAGCTTTGTTACTGTAGTTCTCTTTGTCTTGATCAAATTAGCAGAAATTAGGCAACTATCTTCCAACGAAACATGCCATGCAAAGGAAATGTTAAAAGACCTTAACTAAATGAGACACGGGTCTCATTTAGTTAAGGTCTTTTAACATTTCATTTGTATGGCATGTTTTGTTGGAAGATAGTTGCCTAATTTCTGCTAATTTGACCATTTGCATTATGGGACCTCGCTGACTAGCTCTGCAGACATATAAACTTACATGGTAAATCTTTGCATCCCGCATGAGTTTCTCTGCAGGGTATTCACCATTGAATCCATTTCCTCCCATTATCTGAAATAAAGTAATACCATAGTTCACATCTTTACATTAATCTGTATTTTAGTCATGAGCAAGATGTCAATTTCTTTTTGAAAAAACTAATTTTACTATAAGATTTTTTTTTAATGTACAGTGTAGTGTGATATGGTAATGCTGAGGAAGACTGCGAGATGCAACAGGAATATATGGAAAAAACAAAAAAGTTTCTTGCAAGGTAAATAATTGCCTAAATTATAAGAAAGTGGTCTTGGAGCAGACACTAACATAAACCCGTCAGGTCGTTCTTGTCATTGTCACCGACACAAATGGAATGCTACGGGGAATATGAAGGACTAAACGAGGTGACCAGTGCGAGCAGTTGGATACTACCACCTGGTGTGCAATCAAGGAACTCGATTTCACGCATATTTCACCACACGTCTTGCCATGTGTAAAGGAATGAGTGAAATATGTGCTGTTCCTCACAGGTAACCAAGGATCTGGCAATAGCTAATCAAAATTCTTAGGATGTAATAAAATACTTAATTACACAGCACTAAACCTACTCGAAATCTTTTCAATTTTGTCTATGCCAAAAAAAAATGAAGTCACTGGTTAAACATAAAAGTCATCGTTTAGCTTCATGCAGTGAAATGGAACTACGGAGGGAGAGTTGTTTACCTGGAGGGAGAGTTGTTTACCTGGAGGGAGAGTTGTTTACCTGGAGGGAGAGTTGTTTACCTGGAGGGAGAGTTGTTTACCTGGAGGGAGAGTTGTTTACCTGGAGGGAGAGTTGTTTACCTGGAGGGAAAGTTGTTTACCTGGAGGGAGAGTTGTTTACCTGGAGGGAGAGTTGTTTACCTGGAGGGAGAGTTGTTTACCTGGACACAGTCAGTGGCAGCCTTGTTTGCAACATCTGCAGATAAGGCCTTTGCGATTGATGCATAGTACGTGTTACGATGACCTTGATCGACCTTCCATGCCGACAGTTGTGTGGCGAGACGTGCCGCCTCGATGCCAATGGCCATGTCAGCCAACATGAAGGCTACAGCCTGGTGCTATAACACACGGATCGCATGTGGCATGTCATTACGTGAACACAGTTTTGTTCAACGGTGAGGCTCGTTCCATACTCACAGTTGTGTTATATATGAGAGAATTTGATCTTAAATGTTTAAAATTTCAAACACATTTCGGTGATGACAGAAACCACAATGTACCTCGTAGATGTATTTGCCAAATGTCTTCCTTTCCATGGCATACTTTGTCGCTTCGTCGAGTGCTCGCTGGGCCAATCCCACAGCTCCTGATGCCACCTGGTGAGGAGAAGAGTCATTAACGTTACCCGAGATGTGATCTCCGAATAGGGTTGTATGGCATATCATGAAACCAGTGTCACTATGCACCAATGACTTCATGTGAAACTAGCAACTACAGCCCTGCCTAGACGAATCTTGCCCTGCTATGTGAAATGGGAATAATGGTTCGCCGCGGGTCCTCATATAATAATAATAAATAATAATTTATTTCTCATATAGTGCCCCATCCAAATAATTGTTCTGGGCACTTTACAATGGTTATTCCAACTGAATTAAAAGTATAATAACAAAACGCTAATACAATACTACTTTGAGAAAATATTCAGTCATTCCTGTGAATAAAAACAATTATATTCCCTTAAAATATAGACATAAATAAGAACACAACTACACAATGTATTAAAATAGTATAAATATATAATAATTAAAATAATAAATAAATTAAATGGATGAACAGCTGACTAATTAACTATTATCATCGAATATCAAAATAATCTATAAAAGGATGTGTCTTGAGTGCAACCTTAAACTGGTTAACACTCGTACATTGGCGCACTGTAAGGGGTAGTTGGTTCCATGCCCTTAGAGCTGCACAAAAGAAGGATCGTTTGCTGATTTTAGTTCAGGAAGTGGGCTGTTTAAGAAGTAACTGATCAGAAGAGCGTAGACTGCGTCGGGCAATAGGGATAGAGAAATGCTGATAAATATGGAGGTGCCAAACCATGGAGGCACTTAAAGGTGAGAAGTAGGGTCTTGAATGTAATGCGACATTTAACAGGAAGCCACTGCAGCTCCAAGAACATGGGCGTGACATGGTCTTGTTTCGATTGAATCAGTACGATACGAGCACAAGCATTTTGAACATGTTGTAGTTTTTCAACTACCACCACTGACAGTCCATCCAGGAGGCTGTTGCAACAGTCAGTGCGTGATATAACCAGTGTTTTGTATGTCCTGTCCTTGTTCTCAATACCACTCTTACCTTCAGATGGTGTAATTTAATATAACCGAATGAGCATACATTTATGTGTGCAAATAAAATACTTTTGAAATGATATTATACGTTTTTTATAACACAATCATGTTTATATTGTCATTCAGAAAGTGAGATACCCATAATCATGTGCTTAAAAATGTCAACTAATATGAAATGTGAACCTGTGACTTATATGTCATCGTTTGCAATCCAGATTAGATTTATGTTGGTGTGTGTCTGGTTTCAAATATTCGGAGTTAAGATTTGGTGTGGGTGCTTTACGTAAACTTATCTGATCACTTAGCACAAGATTCAATTTCATTGGTTATCCTGTGAATGAATCATTGTGTTCTCACTGTGCAAAATGCAAATTTCTTGAAGCTACAAACAGTCGTATCATGTTAGGGATCCAAATGAAATATATTCCAGCAAAAATAAAACATAAATACTCTACCGGTGGCCGTGTCTTGTCGAATGCACCCATGGCGATCTTGAAGCCTGCTCCTTCCGTCAACAATAAATTCTGAAGTGCGTAATAACCAAACATTAGGAAATGTTACAATGTAGTGAAATTACGAACAATTTTATGTGATAATATTTATATGATACTTAATTTTATACTCTCTGCCTTGCATTTTAATATTATCATCTAATTATTTCATACTTGCTGATACTCAGCCTTTTGCTGATGCCATTTATGAAGTTTCACAACACAACACTAGAGTCTACAGCTGCTCAAAGTTCTCTCCAGCTGACTCACGTACACAACATTTCCACTTTCAGAACTTTTGGTGAGATCAAATATTCAATGATATCAGTATTACAAAGCATTACAAGCAACATCTGGTAAAAAAATACTTGGTAAACTGACCATCACCACCACCACCACCACCACCACCACCACCATCACACCATCACCACCACCATCACACCATCACCATCACCACCACCATCACCACCACCATCACCATCACACCCACCATCACCAACACCATCACCACCACCATCACCACCACACCAGCACCATCACCATCACCATCACACCCACCATCACCACCACCATCACCACCACCACCATCACCACCACCACACCAGCACCATCACACCCACCATCACCAACACCATCACCATCACCACCACCATCACCATCACCATCACACCCACCATCACACCAGCACCAGCACCACCACACACCACACCATCACCATCCACCACCACACCACCACACCATCACCATACCACACCACCACCAACACCAACACCACCACACCACCACCACCACCACCACCACCACCACCACCACCACCACCACCACCACACCACCACCACCACCACCACCATCACCACCACCACACCATCACCATCACCATCACCATCACACCCACCATCACACCAGCACCAGCACCAGCACCAGCACCACCACCACACCAGCACCATCACATCCCACCATCACACCATCACACCATCACCACCACCACCACCACACCACCACCACCACCACCACCACCACCACCACCACCACCACCACCATCACACCACCACCATCACCTTCACATCACCATTCCATTCACCATCACCATCACCATCACCATCACCATCACCATCACCATCACCATCACCATCACCATCGCCATCACCATCACCATCACAATCCCCTGGTACCGCTATTGCAGCCAGTCAAACAGAACTGGTAATTGTCCTCATGCCTGTCCAAAATTAAATAATTTTTAGTTCTTTTACCTCTTTTGGGACAACGACGTCTTCAAATGTGATTCCTCTCGTGTCCGATGCTCGCTGTCCCATGTTCCATTCCTGCAAGAGGTCACGACCTTACCGTCAATACTGGGCAGTGAAAACAGTACTGGAAGGTCACAAAGCAATAGTTTATGAGGAGGCACAAAAGAAATGTGCTAGCAGTATAAAACTCTATTGTCCCAACCATTTAAAAGTTAATATGATGGACATTTTTAATTAATAGATTTTGTAATATTTCCAAACTCACAATTTTATGAGGCCCACAGGGTGGAGAGAGAAAAGTAATACGATTAACTGAACACTTCACACATCAAAGACACTGAATCTGATAAACAAAGTGCATCTGATTGTATGTGCTGTATGCTAATAACACATGTCATAAAATCAGAATTTGATATAGGACAGAAGGGTAAAAAGCCTGACACGTAAAAGTAGCCATTCTATGCTTCATCTCCAGTTCAGTGTCTTTATACTCACTATGAATGCTATTCCATCTTAATAACATTTAAACATGCCGAATATTCCCTACGATAAACTTCAGATTTGACCTTGAATACCGACCTTGCGACCTCTGACAATGCCTGGACTGTCTCCGTCAACGATGAACCCGCTGAAGGCCTTGCTGGTGGGCGTCTTAGGGTCGGCGTCAGTGCGGGCCAGCACAAAGAACCAATTGGCCACACCCCCATTTGTGATCCACATTTTCTGTCCGTTCAACACATAGTCATCTCCTTTCTTCTCGGCGCGAGTCTTCAGACCCGCCACGTCGGACCCGGCCCCAGGTTCCGTCACACAGTACGCCTAACAAAATACACGCTTTAAGAATAATCAAGCATTTTCTTCTAGACGCTTTGATTATCAGTTGCAAAACTTTATTCCACGGATCAAACTAAGACCATTTGGTGTTTGTAAGAAACGGGAGAGGAATTTGCGCAGGCCCTTGAAGTTGGCAATACACGGCTCCATTAACTGCCTTTGAACCAAATACAATGACTTAAATGGCAATGCAAGTGTAGATTAACATCCTGCTACTAACACGTCGAGTAATGACTGGCTATGCACCTGGATACACTGAACAATGTGTAAGCCGACGCCAGCCGGTTAGGTCACTGCGCTCCAGCGAACACAATGTATTGTGTGCACCACGCACAATGCGTCACACACAAATAAAAACTTACCTATCCTCAACAACTTTTTGTACAGCGCTGTGAGTAATGAATGTTGGAACAGTACTATATAAATAGCACGATTATGATTATTAGGCTGTCAAACTGAAATCAATGCCCAGTTATGCAATACACATATGATAAATGTACCCATCTGGACTGGGTACTGGGGACATGTATGTGTACACACGTATGGTACGAGACATGGAATGTATGTGTTCACAGAACTACACACGTATGGTACGAGACATGGAATGTATGTGTTCACAGAACTACACACGTATGGTACGAGACATGGAATGTATGTGTTCCCAGAACTACACACGTATGGTACGAGACATGGATGACACAGTACTCACACACATGAGTGGTTCTGCCTGTCATTCGTCCCAGATATTTTTTCTTCTGTTCGTCGTTCCCAGCCAGCATCACTGGCATTTGCTGTACAGAGACGGACGGCACAATGGGTTATTTTATTTACTGAAATGTATGGGTTAACGTAATGTCATCCTGCCCCTGTAGGTGCATAACTTTTCTCTGAATTATCTCAGCTCGTCATTCAGGAATTGAATGAGTGCTACAATTTCTGAAAATCTGAACTGTTGATTTAAAAAATTGTTTCAGCATTACTATGACATGTTTTGGGTCTTTTAGAATTTGAACTGAGTATAATTTATATTGTGCACCATGATTTAACACAGAAAATATAAGAGAAGTTTAATTATAGATTTATACACCTCATGCAAGGTTCGACAATAAAATGAAAATACAGAATGAAAATACAGAATATTCAAGATTTCACAGAAAAGGAAACCAAATCACATATTTAAGTTATAATAATAATAATAATTCCGTTTCTTAATATAGCGCTTTCGTTGACGAAATCTAAAATACAAATTAGTTAAATACATAAGGTAAGATAAAATAAGTAAATAAGCTAGGATAAACAAGTACACATTAATATGACGTGTTGACTAAATCTAAAATATAGATTAATTAAATACATAAGGTAAGATAAAATAAATAAGCTAACAGAAATAAGTAAGAAAGCTAATATGAATAAGTAAATAACAAAGTAAAAAATAAGCTAAGATAAATAATTATAAAACAATAAATAAATTAGGGTGTAAAACAGAACAATTTAAACCAAGCAGTGTCATAAAATAGAAATCAGTGTCATCTAGGCAGATAGTGTAAGCGAAATAGGTGAGTTTTTAGTTGTTTTCCGAAAGTTGTGCCAATGTCTCGGTTGCCACGTTACCCCTAGTGAGTTCGCTTCAATGGCTGTCTGTATTCCAGTGCAGCCGTAGGCAAGTTCCTCAGTGATCATACATGCGTCAAAGATACCAAGGCCTAATCCACCTGTACAAGTCAACAAAAGCATTATTATTATCCATGGAATCATACATAAGTTAAAAAAAGTATATCATGGTAAATTTAATATCATATTAAACAAAAACAAGGAATACTACATACAAAAATAAGTAATTCACATATACAACGTATGACATAGTTTTAAAGTATTAAGACAATTATGTAAATACAAATAAAATACAGGAAAAAGACCAAGAGGGAGATGGATGGATTGCGTCCGAAGGGACATGCACGAACTGCGGATCACCCCAGAGGATGCCCAGGACAGAACATTCTGGAAATCAAGAATTCGGGCCGCTGACCCCACCTAGTGGGAAAAGGCAAAGAAGAAGAATGTAAATATAAATAATTCAGTTAGTTATTTAATTTTTATTCTAATTTGTATAACAATTTTTTTCGCCTATTTATATTTCAACTCAATTACCTTCTAAAACTGTCGTATAAAATGTCATGTTAAGTTTTCCCAGGGCACTGTACCCAATCCTTAGGATTGCTCAAAGTGCTTTACACGTTACTCCAGGTTCAATTGAACACCATCTCTGCTTCTGGGGGAAGCTCTTTGTACTTATTTATGTATATTTTTTTACATAAATGGATTCATATAGGTAGTTAAACACTGCACAATAACATAGCAAGTGTGAGTCAACTTTCAGGTGAGTGTAACAAGTAGTCTTTGTAGAAGCTTCAGTCAGAGCATGCTACATTTAACACGAAAGGTTGAGAATAACAAAGGCGCGGCCGCCAATGACTTGGAAGTGTTTTGATCGTATCAGGTAATAGGATCTGTACTCTAGTATTAGGACAATCACGGTATGGTGGGCTCGCGTTTACCAACCCAATACCTCATGCATTATTTTTTGTTATATTGAGAGTTGAAAGCAGGGCTTTATGCAGGATAAAATCATTGCCAGTCACACATGTTTTGGTGGACACGTGGATGTTAACTGTTAAGTCAGTTTAACTTTTAAATGTGTCTGATGACCTGAAATGGACTACAAACACACATGTGACACCATTTTCATTACTTTCAAGGCATAACTAACAATATCTATGGTTTTGGAAGACCCTTTTTTGCTCCTTCATTTTTTTACCCGTCCACCATATTTCTACCCGTCCATATTAATTTTTAGCCGTCCAAAAACGGGTGGATGGGTCTCTACATAAAGCTAGGGCGGAAAGTTTCAATTGGCAAAAAAGTATGAATTTTTCCAGTTATTTTTAGATTACCCTATGGCAAGGCAGCCATGCCATCTTGGAGTGAATCTTTTGTATTTCTATGACTGTGTGAATGTATGAATGTGCAGCTACTTAGCACAACAAATAAATCCCAGAGTTTGTAGATTCTTAAAAAGCACAATCATCATCATCTGTCATTTTGCCATGATTACATTGAAATGAAAAACTGACCGTAGTCTTCTGATATGTGTGTGTTCATGAGACCCAGGGTCCAGCATTTCTTGAGTAAGTCCCAGGGGTACTACAACAACAGGTACACAAATAGAAGTAAATCCTTCTACAGCGCAGTATCCAGTCTTCAGGCCTGCTCAAAACGTTTTACTCCCCGAGACATGTTCAACTGAATACAAACTACACTTTTCTAGGAAGCATTCAGCCATGCTGCAATTAATGGACAAAGACTATACAAATATCAACCAGTATCTACATAAAGTAACGTAGAATGAACAAAGTGGGCCAACGTTCAACAGGGTATCACTGACTTCTGGCAACTACGCTCCATGCAACATAACCATGATATTCATGCTCATTACTATATCTCATGCAGGCATGATTTTGATGTAATGGCAACACAGAATTTATTGTCACATCACCTAAAAATACCATGTTAATTCTTAATGATAGAAATAGATGCTTTTCTCTGCCTATTAAATCCTGAATAAGATTTAATATTGCAAAACATTTCCTAAACAGTCCTCATGCACAAGCAAACACGCAGTGCCAGTACCGACATTGACCTCTGACCTTACCTCTCCAGTTTGGTCGTGGTGGGGAGCGACGGGAATAATCTCTTCCCTGGCAAATTTTCTTGCCAACAGCTGCATTTCCTTCTGTTCATCCGAGAGTTCTGGAGAAACACAACAGTAACTAATATGTAACACCGCAAAGTGGGGTCTGACAAATGATCACAAATCACATGACTGGAACGTTACAAATGACATATATCACAGATAATGAGATGAATGAAACTCATGATTAAATATATATCACGGTTCTTGAAAGGTAGAGAAAAGAAACGACGCTAAAGAAAAGCATTTTGATCTGCGAAGTTTAAAAAGTTATGTAGTATCTCTAATCTGTTGAAAAAGTATGACAGCAATAGTGGAGGAAACCTCGCTTTGAGACGTACCGAATGAATACCCGCCCGGTGCTGCTTCAGCCTCTGTTGACAGAGGGCGCCACCCGAACTTGGGCCGCAGGTATCTGGTCAACACCTGCAGTAGAAGATGTATGATTGTTAAAGAGGGCAGTTGACTACGTAATGTCTGGAAGTCTAATCATAACCATAACTAACCATAACTATTTTCTGCTACACGTGTACAGTGTACTGACCCTAATCCTAAGTAAGTGATCATATTTGTAACAATGTATACTAATTCATTACACTGAGTAATTATTGTCTGTGATCAGGCTTTGGCCCAAAATCCAAATACGCATTTGTATTTGAACACATTTAATGGGAAATCAAAAAGTGCAGGTTTTACACTAGAGTGTATTCATCAGACTTCTTGTGCATAGTGGAGGAAAGGTCCTAGCAAAATTTGAAAAATCCAAATGTGATTTTTTTCTTCAAATTATGCTAGGACATTTATCAGTGACAAGAAAATGCCAATGAAATTAAAGGTCAAGCTCTACATGACTGTCATTACTGCGAATCACCCCAGAGGATGCCCAGGAGAGATCATTCTGAAAATCAAGAATTCGGGCTGCCGACCAGACCTAGTGGGAAAAGGCGAAGAAGAAGCCAGGACAGCAGTCATAGCACGCGGTGGACAGTGGACGCAGAGTGGTGGCATAGGTCTGTTTGACCTTCGCCCCAAAGGACTAAAAGCTATTAAAAAACTTGTAGTGCATGGCTACAACGACATTCGGCAAGGTACAACATAATCATAGTGCATGGCTACAACGACATTCGGCAAGGTACAACATAATCATAGTGCATGGCTACAACGACATTCGGCAAGGTACAACATAATCATAGTGCATGGCTACAACGACATTCAGCAAGGTACAACATAATCATAGTGCATGGCTACGACATTCGGCAAGGTACAACATAATCATAGTGCATGGCTACGACATTCGGCAAGGTACAACATAATCATAGTGTCATTGTTGTTACTAGCAGCTGTGACAGAAGCACATCTAACAAATGAATAAACAATTTGACCTCTGACCTGGTTGTTCCATCCATCCCATAATTGTATAGTACATTTAGCTATCTTTTATGTGGTGCAATATTATATGTTATATTGTAATAATGCGACTTGGTGCAAAAGTGTAGTACTTGTATAATGTTGTTGTACTTACATTAAATACACTTAATCACCACATAACACTAACAATAACAGTCGGTGGAATTGATAATGAAAACAATGGCCATTTTAATCTGTGTACGCATGGTGCAGGCAAGAAGGGCAAAGTCACAGCCGTATCGTCAAAAGGCAAAGACAAACAATAGATACCTGAGATGGATCATTGGTTAATGCAGAGATTGCAAAGTTCTAAGGAAACAAAGCCCTTGTTATTGTTCACCAGCAAGGAGTGGTCACAGCGACATGGTCTGACACAAACTATTTGCCTTGAATTTGGGCGTGGAACTTCCGATAAGAGTCAACAAAGGTATTCCATCTGGGTAGACATTTTATTTGTAGTTATGATACATTAATGGGGAAATTGAGGTTGATCTGGATCGTTACAAAATGGCTTATTGTCCAGATAATAATTTTTACGAGTGCAATTGTATGATGTACACATGTTTAACTTTTAAAATGAAGTACTATTATTTTGTTCAATGTTTAAATTATAACACTGTCTTGCACTCATTCATTGGCTCACAGGACTGGAGTGGTGTCTCAAATCACACATCTCTGAAGTCTGAATATTTTGTTAGTGTTAAATTTTATGATTTAAGCAGCCACCATCCATTGAACCTTAAGGATGGCTGTCAATTCGAAAAGTAACTGGCATTTATCAATTCAATTCCCATCCAATTCTGCAGCTGGAATTCAACAACAGTGCAAACAAATGTTATACATATACACATGGCTGCATCTCAGATATTGTTGTTTAATTAATTTTATATAAAGTGTCACAAAATGAACCTTGACTGAAACACACTGAGGTGTTAGTCTATACTATAGGATTGAATGATAAATAAATAATTATAAATTATGTTATTGTTAATTAAAACTTTCTTGTATGATGTCACACAAATGTGCATATGTGTGTGTGTGTGTGTGTGTGTGTGTGTGTGTGTGTGTGTGTGTGTGTGTGTAGTGTGTGTGTGTGTGTGTGAGTGAGTGTGTGTGTTGTGTGTGAGTGAGTGTGTGTGTGAGTGAGTGTGAGTGTGTGTGAGTGTGTGTGTGTGTGTGTGTGTGTGTGTGTGTGTGTGTGTGTGTGTGTGTGTGTGTGTGTGTGTGTGTGTGTGTGTGTGTGTGTGTGTGTGTGTGTGTGTGTGTGTGTGTGTGTGTGTGTGTGTGTTGCAACACATAATCTGAATAGGGTAATTCATAACCCGAGCAGCCAAAATTAGCTATTGTATAGGACTGGGTGTATGCATGTTACTGAGCGCGTGCACACAATGCATTGTGGTATACAAAGCACTCGGATCCCGACGTGGTCGACAGCGGATGTTTTTGATTAATAGTATTACAATTTATAGATGACAGGTTCTGACGACTGCAGGGGTGGCTGTGCAAACTAATTAATTACTGCCATGTTTAATGGAGCAAATTTATATTAAATTGTTTATTTGCATTGTATTGTTTTATATGTTTAGCATATCGTTTGCACGTTTTGTATTGGTTAGGCTACATTTAATTGATTAATTATTTAAAAAAATTGATGATGAATTTTTATCAATTGTTTCAAATTATATTACACATGACTTATTATGTTGTTACTGGGGTACTCTTTGATGACAATTAATATTTAGTTTTGAGTATACAAATTATGTAATTTGTATAATGTTGACAAATTATGACACATATTAAATGAATGAAAACATGTGTAAATAAAAATTTAAAAGATTATGACAAGGTGATTGACTTTCTGTTGTTAATCTTTCAGTCAGAGCAGTGTAATTTTTTTAATGATCTTGTGATTTATGTACAAAATCAAATAGGAGAATGTCTGGAAAATAATAATTTTTTTATATATAAAATAGCATTTTCATTATTATTTCATATTTGTACTTGAAGGAAGCATCATTGCATTTTAATTCATTACTAATATCAGAAGAAAAAATTTAGCATTTCCAAAGGTTTATTGGCAAGATTACATCTGTCAGAAATTTGTCGGAAAATGGTGAAAAATTGCAGTTTCCTTAATATTTCATCTACATACATGAAACAAGCACCATTGCACTTCAGAAAAATAAAAACAATTACAATATGTGTGGTTTATATAAACATAAATCATATATTAGCAAGCCGTCAGAAAGTCATGAAATTCGTAACTTCACACGTCTGTAGTTTGCTTAATATTTCACTTAAATACATGAAACAACTACCATGATACTTCTTATGGTGACTACTTTCAGGGAAGAGCAAAAAATAATTTTTTTGTTCGAAAGAAAAATTTGGTCCGACCACCCTACCATGGGTTTGCGCTTGCTATCAAAACATGGCTCAAAACTTGTTTGCCTCGTGCTAAATAACTTTGCTGAAAGACTATATACATCCTAACGAACAGCCCGTGGTCAAATCAAGATAACGCCGTCATCTTGACTTTATCTACGCAAAGCCACACATACCGGACAGTGTCAGGGCAGTGCCTACTAGTGCAGTGGCATTGTTATTGACACTGTTACTGCCCGGATTAACAACTCGTTTTAGTTTGACTACGTCTGTGCAACTGAGATGTGTGTGACAGCTTCATTGATAAGTTCGACAATATTGCACAAATATTGCTTCTGAGCAAACTGTAATGACAACGCATAACCAACCTTTAAGCTGTTAAATCTTGCCATTATGTTTTTGCTTCACGACAGTGGTAAGACGGCAACCTCTATCCGGGGTGAAGCCGGGTCACTGCGGGGTCACGACAACGCAGCGTCTGCTCGCTAGTGTGCGACTAAATTATCCAGACTCCGCGGTGCGGCGCCACTGTTTACTCATTCTATACCGGACAACTCTGTCTCTGCGTCACGTAGTCATTGTCATAATAATGGTGATGAAATGTTTATAAAAAAAGTGCAAGTTCGTGTTAAAATCAGCGGTTACGATATTTTAAGACCTGCCACAGTCACAGGCAGTGCTGCCAAGCTCAAGACACTGCTTGAAAGCCTTTGGGCCAGTATTCTCTCTTACAGGCAGGTTCTTACAGAACGGCTTGTATGAGGCATTCCTGCCTCTTGTGCCAACTCTTTGTGTTGAGACTGTGCCCATGTGTCAGAAGGTGACACAGTCCATAGTAGAGGTGGTGCAGTAAAATATGTTCTTATAGGATGTTTTTTCTATAATTAATAATTTTGTCTTCAAATGATCGGACTGATACATATCTGTATACTTCGATATATTAATTTTTTTCTCTAAGGTTTTATCGGCATCTTTCTTTAAATATTGTTAGGTTGTGTCCTCTAGTTACTGATTAATTTTCCCTTAATATAATAACATTTGAAGTAACTGGAGAAATTTATTTTCTTAGTTAGTATTTTGTAAATTTATATAATGTCACCCCTAAAACAATGCTATGAAAGAGTGGGTAGGTTTAATCTTTGTAGGCGTTTCTTATAATCTAGTTCTTTATATGCGGGAATAAATTTAGTTGCTCGACGCTGAACATGTTCAAGAGCTCTTATATGTTTAATTATATAAGGACTTCATACCTGGTTTGCATATTCAATAAGTGGTCGAACAAGAGACTTAAAAACAGTCATCTCTGTCTGTTCTAGATATTGTGTGATGGTTACGTGGGTCTGTCGTTGTGCCCGTGAGCTGGGTTTGTGTTGCTACAATAACGTCTGGGAAGATAGATTCTGTGGTGAGTGCCAGGGTGTAGCGTTTTCTAATATGAATTTGGTATTGACTACCAATATTCTTAATGTGTTCTTTGTAGGGGGTATATGGGTATATCTTTGTGCGAGTTTTGTGCAGCTTTGGGTGATGAGGTGTGGAGAGGGCTGCCAGGTTCGTCGCGGAATTTGTCAGGTTCAGGTAGAGCGCTGTATCTATTAGCTAGTGGCACCACATCTGTCGCATTGCCAAAGGGTGCCTGCCGTGGCTTGATTCACTGGGAAAATGTGGGATGATATGCCTATACTGCCTAGGCATGACATTGCAGTCGTCACAGGCGACTGATGGATTTGTTCTGCTCCATGTGACTGCACGTTCTCAAGCACGCACGCACGTACGCACGCACGCACGCACGCACGCACGCACACACAGCACACACGCACGCACGCACACACACACACACACTCGCGTACGCACAGAAAGCGCCTGAAAACACTGGATATATATATATATATATATATATATATATATATATATAGAGAGAGAGAGAGAGAGAGAGAGAGAGAGAGAGAGAGAGAGAGTGGGAGAGAGAGAGAGATAGAGAGAGAGAGAGTGGGACAGAGAGAGAGGGGGAGAGGGAGAGAGGGAGAGAGAGAGAGAGAGAGAGAGAGAGAGGGAGAGAGAGAGAGGGGGGAGAGAGAGAGAGAGAGGGGGAGATATGTATTTACATATTCACGTCTCCCTTCCATCTACCCAAACTGCAACAGGATGCAGATCAAGAATCGGGCTATTGAGTCACCTCAGGACACATGACCGGACTTTGCAAAACATCGTCCTTCTTTTGTGGTACCGCTGATGATGATGATGTCTATTACCTGAAATTAAGTATTTGTGTACACTAAATGTGTTTTACCTATATATTTTGGGACGTTTTTGTGAACGTGCCTCGTTCAACGTCCCTCAGAAGAGTATAAAAGTTAGGCGAAACTGTTGGGAAAACCTGATAACACCCACCCATTAGGTTTAAGATAACCATGCTGCTGACGTTTCTACTATTAGCGATTTCGAATGAAGACGTCATTTATGCGAAACGTTTTGTCAACTGATATTGGATAATCTTCATTGTTTCACAAATACAACTTATAATTTTATAAGCCATTTGTGTGAATTTGCATGAATATTCCTTTATGTAGAGCCGAGATATTTCACTGAATTTTGCGCCAATCACTGTAAGTATCAGCGGGAAAATGCGCGTTCGCACGGTTGCCGAACGTCAAATCGTCTCTGCCAGAGAACGTGATTGTTAAGCAACGTGCATTTTCGCTCGAGTTTGAATTATCCAGTTATAAACAGTTGGTGGGAAGGCGTTCACGTGTCCATCCAAGCCACATGGCGTTGTTGGATTGTTTGTGATTCACGACAGTCGTCCTTGTCAACAATTTATTTGTTTATTACAGGTAAGCAGTCTACAGAGTCTCCTTCGTAATCACCCTGCTATCTGTAGGCCCTTAGGCTGTGCTCAGCAATCAGACGCCCATTGTAACGATTTTGAGGCACGTGTAATATTAATAACTTAACGTGTCTGGATTTTCGGGTTTTAGAGTAAACAAAGCCTGCTTTCTAACTTTGCATTTATCTGCCTTTATACATCCATGTTTGGTTTAGAGATCGTGACTTGTCATGTAATTTTATTATTGTAAATTTATCCTGGTACATCTTCAATTCCACAAGTCAAGTTTTGTGTTGAAGGCGAGTGTGCTTGTATACTATTTGTTTATAAATAGTATTCATATTTGTTGGGAATACGTGGTTTTATCAACCAAGCAACTTGGTTGCAAACATAGCCTTATCCACATCAACAATGAAGTTCAAACATTTAAATTGCATTCCTTTTTTTGGTGCAGATATTTCGTAGGACTTGTTATTTACTCATGAATTCATATGTCAGTTTATTTCTCCAACCAGAGCTAGTACTTGAAGGGAATTATGGCATTGTGGGAGTTAATATGGAGGAACCAACTGGCAAATTGATCAGCGCCACACACGATAGGAACCAGTAACTAGGGGATGGTCCGTCTTACGCATATCACAAAAGTACAGTTTTGTATAAAATTAATGTTTGTTATTATCGTTTTAAGATGCGGGTTAGTATGCCGTACGTAAACAAAGAAAAAAAGATCAAGCTAAACATCGTTCAGTGCTATATGCACCCACAAATGACAAGGATGTAGAAAAAATAACACTTTTACAACAACCTGTAGACATGGTGTGAAAACCGGAACGAGAACGACATGGCAGTACTCATAGGAGACTTGAACGCCAAAATCGGATCAGACAACAGCGGGTATGAAGAATTCAAGGGCAGACAGGGATTTGGTCTAATGACTAATGGTTGAAATGAACTAATGATTGCAAATTCCGAGATGCTGGCCGACCTTTCTGCATCTAACATCACGATCATAGGAGGTAGCGTGTTCTGGGTATCACTAGACCACAGGACAAAAAATCAAATTGACCATATCTGCATAGGACGAAAGTTCAAATATCAATGCAGGATGTGAGAGTGCAGAGAGGGGCAGATGCAGCCTCAAAACACCATCTAGTGCTGGCCAGAATGAAGATTAAGCTGAAGAAGAGAGAAGTCAAGAGGAGCACCAGAACACAGAACACTGTGGATTCCTAAAGGACAGGGTGACAACTTACAATCAGACATAAATACGAAGCCCTACAAGATTATCTTGAAGAAGGAAACATGGTCATAGACACACAATGGCAATATATCAAAGATATGCAGCTTAGTTCTGGTAAAGAGGAAATACCAACAAAAAGCCAAAGAAGCAGAGGATGGAACAGCACAAGGAAACATGAAACAACTGTACGACATAACAAGGAAGTTAGCAGGAAAATATAAGCAAACAGACAGGCCCATCAAAGATAAGCATGGTAATGTACTTACCAGTGATGAAGACCAATTGAAGAGATGGAGGGGACATTTTGAAGAACTGCTTATCCGGTCACCACCTCAGAACCCTCCAGACATCACACCAACTGAAGTACTCCAGATAAACTGAGAAAAACCAAGTAAGGCAGAGATTGAGAAAGCTATTCATCACATGAAGAGAGGAAAAGCTTCCGGCCTAGACAGAATTCCTGCCGAGGCAATCAAGGCTGACATAGATACCTCCACAGAGATACTTTAATTTTATTATCTAATCGGGAAGATATGGGAGCAACTGAAGAAGAGGACCTCGTGAAGCTTCCAAAGAAAGTAGATCTGCAAGAATGTCAAAACTACAGAGGGATAATGCTCCTATCAGTGCCCGGAAAGGCCCTCAACAGAGTTATATTGAATAGGCTGAAGACAGGGGCTGACGCCAAGCTAAGAATTCACCAAGCTGGCTTCGGTGATGACAGGTCACGCACCGACCAAATAACAACACTCTAAATCATTGTTAAACAGTCTATGGAATGGGACTCATCACTGTCCATAAACTTGGTAGATTATGAGAATGCATTTGATAGTCTCGTCCGAGATACGCTATGGAAGCTTCTACAGCACTTTGGGATACCAGATAAATGTATATCTCTGATAGGAAATATTTATGAACATGTAGCATGCAGGGTCATTCACGCAGGACAAGTTGCAGACTCGTTCATGATGAAGACAGGAGTGAGGCAAGGATGTCTTCTGTCACCATTCTTATTCCTGCTCGCCATAGACTGATCATGAAAAAGAGTACAGAAAACAGACGAAATGGGATTCAGTGGACACATTTGAGCCAGTTGGAGGACCTCGTCTTTGCGGATGACATCGCTCTCTTGTCCCACAGCATCAAGAGATGCAGGGACAAAATAGAGCTGCGAGACACAGTGTCAACACATCTTGGACTCAACATCAACAGTGTCAACACATCTTGGACTCAACTTCAACAGAAGCAAGACAAACATCATGAAAACCAACACAAAGAACAACAATCCTATCATATTGAAAGGAGAGCCACTTGAATGGACAGACTCGTTCACATAACTGGGCAGTACAATCAACAAAAAATGGAGGCACAGAAGATGATGTCAAAGCAAGGATACAAAAAAACAAAGAGCAGCATCCATCTTGTTGAGAACAATTTGGAAAGCAAAACAAATCAAGCGTAACACCAAACTGAGAATATTCAGTTCAAATGTCAATGCAGTGTTAGTCTATGGATCGGAGACATGGCAAAGTACACAGAAAACACTAAAAAGAATACAGACATTCATCAACAAATGCCTGCGCAAGGTAACCAACACTACACTCTGGAGATGGACCAAACAACTACCCACAGAAAATGAAATACAGAAGAGAAAATGGAGGTGACACACCCTTAGGAAACTCCAGAAACCATCACCTGTCAAGCCATCACATGGAACCTCTCAAGGAAGAGGCGAAGAGGAATCCACGGAAGCCTGGCAGAGAGACACAGGGAAACAAAGGAGATGGGATACACCAGAAGAGAAACGGAGAGGATGGCCACAAACAGACAACAGTAGCGTTCCTTGGTCGACGGCTTATGCTCCCAGCGAGCAAACAGGCATAAGATAAGGTATGGAATTACCTGTTAGTAATATTATTGTAAAACAAACTGTAAATATGTAAAACCAATTGGTCCCATCCGTGCGGGGGCGCTGTCAGTTTTACAAAATGGCGTGGAGTGAATCAGCTCTGTGAATCACTAGGTCTGCTTCAGCCGGGTTTTCAGGCAGCAACTGTGTCTGGTACATGGTATATAGCACTGGATTTGGGGGTCTCCGGCCAATTAAAACCCCCATGGGTGCGCCCCTATATCCGGATAATGTTTGTCTTTTTCAGGATATTTATATCCGCAGCAATGGATGAGCGGTTGCTTTGGAACGCCGCCCAACAGGTGCCACCAGAGCAGAAACTGTGCTATCTCCCCAAAGCCATGTTTCCCGTTCAAAACAAGATGGCTGCCATGCCACCGCGGACGTTTTCTTCCCTCGCGTGGGGCGGCGCCTTTCCGGGGTACCAACAAGCCATGAGTATCCCCTATGGGATCTCAATGAGCGCCAATCCAGTGAACCCGTACGTGATGCGAAGAACGCCATCTATTGCAGTTCCCACGATTCACTGGCACAGGAACAACCGCGGCCACGCGTCGTTTCCGGCTGTGCTGAAAACGCCATTTCCGTCTGCGATGAGAGCGCCACTTCCGGTCGCTTTGAATGTGCCGCGCAGATACAGCGGTCACCGAATGCCGGCGTTTGTGTCGGGCGTTTCTGCGGTCCACGAAAACATATCCTTCGTCGATTCGGCGAGCTATGGTTCCTTGCTAGCGGAGCCCGTCCATGCGGTTGACGTGCAGGGTGCGGGGACGTACAATTACAGACAGTGGCAGCGTGCCGTCGAAACCGCCGCCGAGACGCAGCCATGTCCCGGTTACGACGCGACACCGGTGCAGTTGAACTTGAGTGGCGTCGTGGACGTTGGCGCGCATGTGTATGACGACGCAGCCAGGACGCCTTCTGCAAGCAACGGCTTCTACAACTCGCAGGAGGTGCCTGATGGTTGCCGGGCCGCCGTCGCCACAGACGACGCCGACGCCGACGGCCAATGGCGACGGGTCGGCGGTCGGTCCCGACGAGAACGCTTGCGAAGCCGGCGACGACGACCTCGGCGAATGGGACGAGACGTGCCAGTCCTGCTCCGAGGACGAAGAAGAATCCGCCGTTGATATCGGCGACGGCGCAGGCGCAGGCTCCGACGAGAAGACACGCGATGCAGTCGCCAATTTATTGACGGTAATGGCGGAGGAGCGCCGCAATCGCCGGTGGCGCCGCCTGGCGAATCGGCGGGCATCTGGAAAGCGAAAGGCTGGCGTCGGAAGTATGAACGAGACGGTGCGGAAGCTGATCAGCTTCACGCGCATGCGTTGTCCGTATCAGGAGCCGGTGAGATCATGTGACGGTATTCAGCCGGCAGGTAGGGCGTGCATGAATGTCAAGTCGGTGTTCTGGGCATCGGACGATTACATCCAAGAGACGACATATGCCGTGAAAGTCCTGCTGGAGAAGTACTAGTTCAGTCGTCTGGCTGAGATGCACTAGCGCTAGGCCCAATTTAACTGCTACGTGGCAAAGTACCACTTCGAGTTGTCTGTCACTGTCAGGCGGAGAAGTAGAAAATGAATCACAACTGAGCCGCCAGGTGGCGCAGTAGAGGTTCAGCCGCCAGGTGGACCATGACTGAACCAGCCGTGATGCTACTATAGTTGTACTAGTACTAAAAGAAATTTTCATGCATTTGACTATTCGTGCCCGCTGTTATTGACAGCAATTATAAATTTGTTACGCTAAAAGTGTTTGTACACGACATGACCAGGGCTGGGATGAGTTCCATTCAATCAACTCCAATTCCCGCTCCAATTCATTACTATTCCTTTTATTCAATTCCAATTCTAATTCAATTTCTTTCAATTAAGTTTTTTTCAATTCCAAGTCCCGCTCCAATTCACATTAAAAATTAAAAACAACCTTAAAAGTGTGTGTGTGTGTGTGTGTGTGTGTGTGTGTGTGTGTGTGTGTGTGTGTGTGTGTGTGTGTGTGTTGTGTGTGTGTGTGTGTGTGTGTGTGTGTGTGTGTGTGTGTGTGTGTGTGTGTGTGTGTGTGTGTGTGTGTGTGTGTGTGTGTGTGTGTGTGTGTGTGTTTGTGTGTGTGTGTGTGATAATTTGGTTGGAAGACTAGATCAGCACATTAATGGATTTCACTCACTGACACGTAGCATAATGAAGCATGCAGAAATAAGATTAACAATTAACTGAGAATATTTCAATTCATTCGCATCACCCAATGTTTAAACGTCAATTCAGACAAGGTGTTACAACACTGATTGAATAGCTAGGAAGAATATATAAAAACCACCGAGTAGCTACCGGGTAGTACTAGCTGGCAGCCTAAAATATAATAATATATTTTTTTACAACATTTATGTAAATGATGGTTGTCACAGTCTCGTTATAATCGGCAAGTAGTGTCAGTCTTCACTGGGCTTATGTTTGCATTGGTAATCTTTGGACTTTAAATGGTTACACGTTGGACTGTTTGGAAATATCCTGGCATCACCGGTGGTCCCTGGGACTGGGTAGTGCTGGTATTTGCTTAGCATGTAACACTGGGAAAGTTCCACATGCTAAACATGAGCATCACAAAATATCGTATGCTCAATTCCTTTTCATTCAATTCCAATTCAGTTCAAAATCTTTCAATTCCAGTTCTAATTCAATTCAAAACCTTTCAATTCTTATTCCAATTAAATTAATTTTGTTCCAAATCTTTCAATTCCAATTGATGCTGAAATTCCGGAATTGAATTGGAATTGAATTGATCAATTCCAATTTGAATTTATCCCAGCCTTGGACGTATGTTTTCGTCGCGTGTATTGTATTGATTATCATCAGTTCAATCCCCGAAGACGCTTTAATAAAGTTGATATAATAGTCGGGTGCGGCAGTAATCGTATGAGGTTGGGGCCATTTGGGGGCAGGAAGTCCACTTTTTCCGTCTTTATTTATAGGACTTTGTTTTGTTTTTTGTTGTAATAATCGGGCTGCCTCCAAATTGTGTATGGTAGCTATATTTTCCGAAGGATAATTACAAGCAGAAGCAGTGTGACACTTTGCCGGTAAGAATGATCACGGAAATCATGCATTTTAATGAATTATTACTGTGGTTGCCATGGCATCGGCGGCTTGTAGTGGCATCTGTGGCTAGTGCCATTATTTTTGTGTTTACAGGACCACTTTTGCGGCCATCTTAGATTTATGTCATCAAGATGGCTGCAAAACGTTCTAACTTCCGATTGGTATTCGCCGCTCTCAAAAACATACACATTGACGCCGACATCATCACTCTACCGCACTTAGAATATCAATGATGATGAAATCTAGATTTCATGTGGCGTGTGGCGGCCATCTTGGATCATAAAAAGCCAAGTAAAGCGGGTGGCTAGTGGCCACCCAGCCTAAATGTCACTCAAACACCAAGAACATTCGAAAAATGAAACGAAACTATTGTAAACAGACATTGCAAGGTTCCCTGGCCGAGCCACCGGACTGTTAGTGGACGACGGACAATCAGCTATGCAGACGAGTGCCGGGTAGAGCTGCGTGGAGTTGCTCTGTGGTAGAGCAGGTAGTCGGGCACCAGAATCTCTCGGAAAAGTCGGGAAATTCTCGGTCTGTCTCGGAGAACTTCGGGAGACTTTGTTACTGAATGGATCATACCGATGTCATTCGTAGTACTGTACTTGTGGCAAAAATACCACTACATATAACGCCTTTGATATTTGCATAAATATGTTTCTATACTAAAAGAAAACGCCACGAAGGGAACTGTTGAGATTTCAGGAATTAGCTTTGACATTTTCGTACAATTGATTCCAATTTGTATTTATACGCAGGATATAACGCCTTCGGGCATATCAGGTCTCACTCGGGTTACGATGTTTTAAGTTCGGTATTACCCAGTCTATTGCGGAGAAAACGATATAACTCCTCCTGTTTCCACGATTTCTTCTAGTGTATGTCGCAGCTTGCACAACTTTGTTTATGTTTCTCATGAAACCTTAACTCCAGGCCAAAGAGAAGTAATTCGTAAATCCCAAATATTCCGCAAACTTGCGAAATTGATCGCTGTTATTCAAGGGACCCTTATCCGTTACAGGACATCTCATATTCTAAACATACTAAAATTTAATATGGAATCGATGATTGGAATCACTTTGTAACATTTGTAGACTTCACCGCATGGGTGAGAGGATAAGGAGAGTATTCGTCTCCCACTACCAATATGTGTTTAAAACTTTTATTAACGGCACAAACAGGTCGATCCTTTTTATACAACGTAGGCAAGCGTATCCATACAAACTTCATTTGAAAACACTTGAATTAATATGCTACATTTATTAACACATTGTTCTTTCTTTTATAATATCAAATCGCATTAGAAAACAACACTTGTTAGAGATACAACTTACAAGTGGGTAAAATACTGGCATATCACTTAATCTAACACATTTAATTATGCAATGTATCTACATAAATATAAAATCTCCTCTGCATCGATCATCAAAATAAGTTAAATCACAGACTAAAACAAATTATATCGTGTTAACAGTTTTCAAAATTCGTGAACTAAAATAAATTATTGTCATAAAAAATCACACTTCTGTATTTAAAATAAATTTAAAAGCATCACACAATATTCAGTTAATTATGTTTAAAAACACGACATTTCAACCAGTGTTTTGTGGCAGGGGTATTTTTCACAACCCCTGCATTGTTGTATGAATTTACTAGGTGTCAGTAAAACAGACGATTGTTTTTGTCTCAATAACAGCATATTTCCCCTTCATCAGCATTCGTTCCCGGAGTGTTGATCACTTCCGTTGAAACTGGCTTCAGACGGTTCGACGGTGGACGAGCTTATGTGCACAGCCGCCGGCGGGGCGTTCATCGGAAATAGTACGGCTAAGAGGTCCTCTAGACACGTATCTATCAGCCAACCAGTCAACGCCGTGAACATGGCGTCAGGCGATTGGTTACAGTTTTGTTTCCACTCCAGAATGAGGCGCCGATTACGCTGATGCGGGATGCACGGGACTTCGTGTTTGGCTTCGATGAGTCGATCCGGAGGCACTCCGAGACCTTTGAAGAAGTCGAGCCACGCCATGCCTAGTTTCTCGACCACCATTGTCAAAGTTTGGTCATCCGGGTTTTCTATGAAAATAGACGCAAATTGTTTTCGTTATCGTTATCGTTATCGTTATCGTTATCGTTATCGTTATCGTTATCGTTATCGTTATCGTTATCGTTATCGTTATCGTTATCGTGTGTGTGTGTGTGTGTGTGTGTGTGTGTGTGGTGTGTGTGTGTGTGGTGGTGTGTGTGTGGTGTGTGCGGTGCGCGCGCGGCGGCGCGCGGCGGGCGGGCGGGCGGCGGGCGGGCGGGGGTGGTGTGGTGTGGTGTGGTGTGGTGTGGTGTGGTGTGGTTTGTATATGTGTGTGGCGTATGTGTGTATTTACATGCGTGTTTGCTTGCAGCTAATATTCGCTCAAATCACTGTGGATCCTTAGCCACAACTCTATTAGATCGTCTACACAGCTAAACAAAATCACATAAAACGCATTAATAAATAAAGAGTTCATTAACATGCACACTTTCAGACCAATAGGACAACAATACAGGTCCAGTGCCTTAATTACGGTCACAACAAGACGATCACCACCGACCTTGCGTTTTTCCCGTCTCCTTCATCATGAATGTCGCGAATTCATTCACAATAATATCCGTTGTCTCGTCGAATGTACACGACCTCAGGTCTTCGAGCAGAGTCTTGATGCACAATGACGACGCCGATCCATGCCGTTGTTTCGTCCACTCGATTAGCGCTGCGTGCGCGCGAAATCCCGCCTCGCCGTTTCCCGCGTCAATCTTCTCAATGATGGCGTCTGACTGTTTGTCGTCCTGAGACATCTGCCGGATTAACTTCTGCCAGCCGAACGACTGCCTGGTGACATAGACGGGGAAACAAGACATTCGGTGACGTAGAGATTGTTTCTGAATGTGTGACAACCAAAACTCTGAGTTTGGCGTCAATACTGGCATCGATGTTAATCAACATAATAAGTACCCACTTGTTAATCTCGAATATACAAAATGTGCATTTAAAAAGTGAAATATGTTGTTGCTATGACCAAGGAAAATTGTAAATAGCAATTACTTTGTAAACAACCA
>JAODUO010000173.1:355000-412500 GCA_025642075.2 Ridgeia piscesae | reverse complement strand
ATACTGTATATATATAACTATGGGATTCACAGCACTAAGATATATATATATATACATATATATATATATATATATATATATATATATATATATATATATATATATATATATAATATTGTTATATATATAAATATATATATATATATATATATATATATATATATATATATATATATATACATATATATATATCATCAATCCCATGAATATGCTATGGACTATGTTTGTCAAAATCAAATATTCATTTCTGGAAACAGGTGAATCCGGACAACCTCGACGACATTGTCTCCAGCATTAACATTAGTCTTCACGTTGAACCACGCCGACAATATGTGCCTACATAAGTAAGTGGACGGAACATCAACAATACACTTAGCCACATGGGCAGGTCATAACGTGAAACGACATGGCCATGGCAGATACTATTATGGCCAGGGAAAGATGTTCAAGTGGGAGACGTTGGAGTTGACTCCAAATAGTTCCAATTTGCATGCTATCTTAATCTGCTATGGACAAGGTACCCAACCCCACGCTGGGTAAAATTCAGACCAAAGTTGCACGTTTAGCATGCACACCTGGTCACACGGTAGGTATATTTGGAATTCCGTTCAGCTGACGACAGGTAGATGCGTCTGCAAATGTAGCCCGTTCACAATGTCTTCATCATCAAACGCAGCGTTGCTGTGATCAGAGATGTTGACGTTGTCCTTCCACAGCTGTGGCTTCATCGTGAATGTTGTACAGCAACTAAATCTGCTTTAAAGCGACATGGTCCGTTTGTGGCTTTTTATTTTTATTGCAAAATCATTTTATACGGTATAAATTATACCTATTATAGCGTAAAGACAGTCAAAATATGTTTTCATGTACCATTTAGGGTTGAAAATAGACGCAGTAAGGGCGCTTAACTCTGTGTACACATCGACCATGAGGCGTTTCCGAAACCGTTGTAGGCGAGGCTAAAAGCCCAGAAGGAAATGCAGGATCACGCGATACAGTATCACATAAACACAAGTTGACGCCACTAACGCCACACCCAGCCAGGTGCACGGCTCCCAGTTGGTAAAGGTCAAAGGGTGGGTGTCACTCGCGGCGATTTGAGTGACAGCGTCGGGATTCTTATAAACATTCGACGTTTAACATTACGAAGTCAGTTCTGTTTCGATAAAACATTTATTGGCGGTCAGGACGCTACAATAGTTATAACTTATACTGATTAACATGATTTTGCAATAAAAATAAAAAGCCACGAACTGATCATGTCGCTTTAAAAATTAGGCTTCTCCCGATAATTTCTCGACGCATTTGCAGTTCGTTATAGATAGAAGTGGTCAAACAACTCGGCGGTCTGATCTCGTTTAGCCATTCCTCTTTTGCATCATATTCTCCATGTCGGTCAGTAGATTGTCTCTTGGTCCGATGAAACGTTTGGCAAAAGCAGAATTGAGTGATGGATTTTGTGATATTTACATAATTATTGATATCATCATGATGTGCTTTTAGCTCTGGCGAGATTACTTACGATGCGAATGCAGATCGATGGATAATTGAATCAAACATTGTTTTAATGGTGAATCATATCACATTCGTTCATATGAAGAACAAACTGCTAAGTAGGGCCCGCACGTGGTCGCACATTGTCTCATGATCTCTCGAATAAGCTCTCGTCTTTCTTAGTAAACTCTGAGGGACGTGGTTTTTTAAAGGCACTTCCTGGTAGTTGTATCGTCTATGGTGGTGCAAGGCGCAAAAACGAATGACACAAAAATGCCAACATCGTTACTTTCAAATAACCTTTCACGCATCCCCTGGAAAAACCCTCGCGGACCTCAAGCTATTTGATTAATAATTTAAGACTATCTACAATATATAACTATGCACTTTCAAATATTCGTTAATGCTACGCTTGATGTGAAGTGACACACACATACGCACGCATGCAGACACACGCACACATAAACATCCGCACGCATGCACGCACGCACGCACGCACGCACGCACGCACGCACACACACGCACGCACGCACACACGCACGCACGCACACACACACACACACCAGCACACACGCACACACACACACGCACACACGCCACACACACACACACACACACACACACACACACACACACACACACACACACACACACACACACACACACACACACACACCCCCACACACAATACCTACATACCTGTAAATTTTCTTGTTTAGATTTATTTCGCGCATTGTGTAATGAACACAACCACTCGATTAAAGTACACCCCTCACTATCAAGACTGAAACAAAACCATGTATTTAGACAACGCACCTCCCCCTCGTGGACGGCCGTAAAGAGTTTGGTGTTCAGGCGGCCAGACCAGAAGTTGAATGGGCCGAAGAGTTTGGTGCGCGGGCGCCCGGCATTCTGGTTGGTGGCATTTCCGGTGCTAACATTGCTTTTCGTGGACGCTTGCTTTTTCCATTTCACAGACTTTTTCTCGCGTTTAGTGACATCCATCGTCTCGCGTTCCTGGAATAATGAGAAATGACAGTGACATTGTGGTAAATTAACCAAACTTATTACAACATAAAACAACATTGCTGCCTAATTTATCGATGTTAGTGAGTCTCCTGACAACACTCTCATAGCCTAGATATACCAACACATATAACGCTTGGTACAGAAGTATACGTATTGTGTTGGAAATGTGCGTCTAATGGCACTGTCACCGTCGGAATGGAATTCCTCCCTGCGGGTATCGCATTATCACTAGCCAAAGGTGATTGCCATGCAAATGATAATAAAATTATTAGTTCTCACTGATCCCCTATGCAAAGTAGGGAATTTAGCTGAGTCGAATAAGCGACTAACTTCCCCAGTTGCTACTGAATCAGCCGTGAGAACAGCGTAAATGCCCGCCCCTAATTGAAGACGGAAAAACTGTTTTGGGAATCTCAGTTCACCCAAATGCACGGGCAGCAGTACGATTTTGTGTGTTCGGATATATGTTTGTAGATCCCAAACATTGCATGTAACCCGTGCAGCGTGTGGCTGAAGTTATACAACCGTACACATGACCGGAGGCAAATCACACTCATGGTCGGCAACTTCATTGGCAGAACTTATTTAAGTTTTGCAAAGAGATCAGCCAGGCGTACTGCTGGCTCGTACTGAAATTTATGTGGTCTTGAAACGATTTCAAATGCGTCCATTTGATTTGTGTTACTTTCAACACTCTGTTAAACTTTGGAGGACACGTTTGTATCGAGGTGCAAACGTGGGTTAAACGACTGACTCGAGCCTTGGGGCGGCGAAATAAATCGAAGTTCAATTCTCTCGAATAAATTCTGGCTTGATAACGTTGTGCAACGGCCCCATAGCACATGCAGAACAAAACCTACTAATAATGGGGTAAATGAACGAACTTTGATAAAATCAAAACGCTCCTAGTGAAAAGATAAATTAAGTCGTCGAAATATCGACACGACACAAGGTGCATGTTATCAAGACGGAGATAAGATTCAGAGCGACCATTACAGGCCGCGGGTGCATGCAGAGAAAGGGGTACATATGTATAATTTAATCACGCTCATAAGCAAGGTGGAAGTAAACCTACGTCGTATGTTGGCTGAAAGGTCATACTTAACGGAAAACGTAAACTGGCCGCATGTTGAACATTTATAGGTACCGTACGTAGGTGTTTGGTTAATCACAATCAAAATCAAAATTACGCTGGGCGTGACCTACTTCAAGCTTCGCATCTTCTGTTGATAACGGTGAAGGGACCTTTGATATTAGAAGACAATAGAAGCTCTTTGTATAAACCGTTGCATTTAATAATAATTAAATAAGATTACTTTCAAAGATTTAAACTCATGCAACAATGCGGGCCGAAAACCAACAACGTCGGCCTGCTCTATTTGGTTTGTCTCCGTTCCGTCGCAGATGGCCTTTGCGTACTGAAATATAGATACACATTATTGTTAATATTTCCCCGGGTTAACAACACATTCATATGAATACCTCTTTATGGTCCCCTGGTAATGTGACTATTGTTAGTCACATCGTTTCTTTGGTTGTTCGGTTAACTATAACAACACTCCACACAATAGTGAAATAATATAAATGGCAAAATATGTGTGTTTTAAACTTTGAACATAAATTTTGTTCACATTTATCAAACGTACACCTCTTTAAAAAAGCAAACTTCTTACTTCAGAAACAACATCCATACTAATCCAGATATAACATAACAGTGTATTGAAAATAACGCAACTTGTTGATGTAATGGCTGATTAAGGGCCACATGATAATATAATCTAACTACTCCTGCAAAAAGCTTATCACTACGACAAATACAGACATGGCTGCAAGGCTAGTAGGCAACAACCCATGTCTTCCCTGTTTTACTATAGCAATGAAAACGTGGGTGGGAAAAAGTTTTAAAGACACATATACACAATAAGCAGTGTTATGGCATTTATTAACCAAGCTCATGCTAGAAAGTAAAAGAAAATGGTTGTATAATAATAGTAAGATTTCTATAATGCCTATATCGTGTGTGTGTGTGTGTGTGTGTGTGTGTGTGTGTGTGTGTGTGTGTGTGTGTGTGTGTGTGTGTGTGTGTGTGTGTGTGTGTGTGTGTGTGTGTGTGTGTGTGTGTGTTTGTGTGTGTGTGTGTGGGCGGGGGGTGTGGGCGTGTGTGTATGTGTGTGTGTGAGTGTGTGTGCGCATGCGTGCGTGCGTTCGTTCGTGCGTGCATGCGTCCGTGCGTGTACTAGGCATTACTGCGGTATGACATAATCTTGATCAAACTTCGATGTACACATTTGTCAACGTAACAATGTTTTTGTTACAAAGAAATCTTCTGAAATCAGAATTGCATCTAAATATACAACGAAATGCATGTGCTCGGCTTCCATTTTTATCGTTTGACGAATAGTTTGTTAAGCAGCGTGTCCCGTGATGGATAGATCAATTACATGATCACTGCGGCGTGACATGTTTCACTTTGACAACATTGCTATGTCTTTTTTGTCATAAAGACAATTTCAGGGCCTAATGTCAATAAAATATAGGTCCACGTATCTGGCATCCATGTTGATGGTTTGACGTAGCTTTTATTAGACTACTGGTCACGTGATGTTTAAGTCAATTATAATATTGCACAGACAGTATAGAAAATATCGCAAACATTGAAGAAACAAAAGTAGTCAGATAGTGTGCAATGTCAAATGTTCCAATTGATAGGAAGTACCTATCCATCTGTTGACAACTGGATTGTTCAACCCTGTTGTATATTGATACGCCTCTGAGCTTGGTTTCCAAGGATTTAGGCGTAATAGAAGATATCGTATTATTATTATTATTAATTTGGCTTTTTGTAAGGCAGACTTAATGAGTAGGTTAAGCGTGTATGACGAATCTAATTTATCGATTCACACGTCAGAGGTATAGGATAAAATTCTACGTAATCAGTCTCAACACTTGTCTTACTAGTTGGCCTACGGGGACTTCTGTAGAAGGTAGGATACGGGAAATCGGCCTTGTGGTGTTTATATTCGAACTGGACGACATTGTCAGACTTCGTAAATGAAACATTCGTCGTAAACCGAACGCGCGTGTGCATGAGTTAATGGCACATCTGTGTTCCTGCTTATACACGAGCCAGTATACACTTAACATGACATTTCCGGTCCCCAGCTTGCCTTGTGCGCCATTTTGTTTTGTCATACCAAAATGTTCCTGCAAATGCTATAGGTGAACATCGTGAAGAGATGCTCGTCAGTTATGTACAAGCAAAGGCCAGTCTTTGTGTTTGTCTTACTGATGCAAGTACTCGAATTAAACGTTCTCGTGATGACGTGATTTCGCAAATTTTAGAAACTCATCTTTGGCCAACCTACTCAGTTTTAAAGCATTTGGTATGTAAAGCCTCAATATGCAAGGCACATATGCAACAACACAAGATGATTAAATAAAAGAATCTGAAAAATACGTTTAAAATGGAATTCAGCAGTGGAGCAGTTAAAAATGACAATGCGTTGAACTACAATTATTTACAAACTTAACAAAGCAGGCACATTTCCGGAATAAGCACTGGAAGTACAGGCTGTAGTTGTACCGTGTCCTTCTCTAGTGCTCGTGAATTCACGACCAATTATCTCCCATTGTGGAATATCGGCCTAATACATTAAATGGAATAATAGGTATTTAGTGTATCGACGGAAGGACATAGGCATGTAAACGAACTGTTATCGGTTGAGTGCTTTAACGTCGTGCCGTCGTATTGCCATGGTTACCAGTCACCTCTTAACTAGGACATTAAACCACAGCATGTCTTCTCAAAGGGAAGGTAAAAGAATTATGGTAGACGTCACGCTAAGGAGTTCACACTGGACGTCCGAATGTTGACAACACTTAGAAGGCTAGTAAATTTAACAGTGATGCCTCATCAATTAAGGTGTGTGTGTGTGTGTGCGTGCGTGCGCGTGTGTGCGTGCGTGTCCGTGCCTGTGTGTGTTTGGGCTATGTATGCATGCGTGTGTTTGTGTGTGTGTGTGGGGGGGGGTGAGTTCATGCGTGCGTGCGTGCGTGCGTGAGTGAGTGAGTGAGTAAGAGGATGAGTGAGTGAGTGAGTAAGTGAGTGAATGAGTGAGCGTGCATGACTATAAACTGACTAAAATAGCATGCCTTAGTCTATGGAGTGTTAGTGAAAAAATGCAAGGGCCCTATGTTTGCGTCAGTTAGGTTCGTTCACACACTGTCTTGTCGTCGAGAAGTCTCGGCACCTTTTGTATTTGGCCACGAAAGAAATAGTAGCAGTGTCAACGCAGTCTACGTAGACACAAACAACCCGACGTGTCACTGTCGAGTGATTAATTCATGCTGTTTTGTTTGGCCGTATATAAGGTTTCTGGCTACGAACGTCAGACTTCTTGTTGTATTTTACCA
This sequence comes from Ridgeia piscesae, assembly GCA_025642075.2. Lineage (NCBI taxonomy): Eukaryota > Metazoa > Annelida > Polychaeta > Sabellida > Siboglinidae > Ridgeia > Ridgeia piscesae. Next base: position 405,564 of record JAODUO010000173.1, on the reverse strand, counting down.
CGACTCACAAAGAGCAGTAATCAGTCTTAGAAACATTATTAACATGCGTTATCGAGAAGTAATCTACACGGTCTGTTACATCGACAAGGAACCTCAGGTACGGCGATATATATATTACCTCCGTGTCGTATGGCGTTGCAATTATATGACTCTGATTATGCTTGTTAGACATTGTTAAATGTTGCCGTAAGTGTGCTGGGTTTGACTTACTACCTGGGTAAGGTAGGCGGCGCGGTTCAGTGGAGCGTGTCATTTTTTGACGTAGGAATATCCCCCAAGGAACTCTGATTTAGGTCGTTGATTACACCGCGACATGTGTTAACACACTCGTGCGTGAGCTACACTTTACACAATGTAAGCGCTTGTGATACGGTGTAATCCATTATCATTGATATCGTTTTTTTGGCGTACACTATTAGTAGGATCACTTCGAAGGCCGCCGTCGATCCATATCTACCCACGAGCGCTCATATAACCATATTCTTTCGTCGCATCGGGAACATTTACGTCGCGTCTCGACCAAGAAGCGACTCAATCACGTACTAGGTTGCATACGTCGTATCGTGTTTGTCTACAATGTTTACTATTCGTGGATAAAACTGCAGAACTAACAAGCCGCACAGTATCTGGACTCAGACTTTCACACGAGGGTTAAATTATCCAATGGGTCAGGCACATCGGACAATTGAACGTCGGTGTGGTTCAATTGTATTCAGACGCCCCCGGGTCAGTGCAGGGTAATTATATGATAGCCGACAACAGCGCGTCTGTGTGTACGAAGTACGAATATCTCAGAATATGCAATTAGGAAGTTTAAAGGACCTTTGATATTATGTGTGTGTATGAGTGCGTGCGTGCATGCGTGCGTGTGCGTGTGTGTTTACATAAAGAATAATGCTATTTTATTACGTTCACGTTAACCCTTCACCGGCCTCACCTACTTGTATTGCGGGATGCAGTAGCCCGCTCGGGTTGTCACATCAAACTATGTCCGAAGTTTTCGCCGGGCTGTGACAGTGTCCACTGGCCCCAGGTCGTATCCACGAGACGTTGTCAGCTACCATGTCTACACACAACTGGTGTACTGATCCAGTCACAACACAAACTGGCGGCAAACAGACCTCGCGACACGTCAGAAGTTGTCAATCTTCGCCGGACACCAAACCCCGAGCTGTCAACGAAGTCAACAGCGTCGATCTTCGTTGGGGAATGCGACCGTAAACACAACGACATGAACTTTACGCGCTGTCAATGGCCGTGTCCAGTGAAGCGTCACCACCAGTCGGCCGATCAACTTCTATTCAGTGCTCACTAGCATAGCCCGACGACGTCGTGTTAAGGTTTGTGGTCACGAATGCCCTAAATCTACACCCAGGGTGTGTCGATGGTGCTGCACGACATCTGCTGCGCCATCCGTAGCTGCCGTAACACGCTTATTGTGGTTCGGCGAAAATAGTCTTGTGCACATTGACAGAGCGTTGGAAAAGAAAAAGTATATAACCCCGAACAAAAGGGCGCTTTCCAATGACCTTTTCTAAAATGGCATCATGTTATTTAACTGCGCCAAAGGTTATGGATATACACAACAAGTGGTAGGTCAAGTGGGGCTTCACGGTTTCTTCCCTACTAATAAAAAGTGTACCTTAGCCGTCACATGGAGTTTCCGCATTTATTTATTGTTATAAGTTTCATGCATGCAGTCGCGACACCCCGTTTCCGCAAACAATTGTTCGCCCCCATACGTGGTCCTAATTAATAATTTTGTGAATAAATGTCCATTCGGTGTGTATCGCGGCAGTCTTATGGAGACTCTCGAGCCCAGATCAGTCTCGAGGGCACAGAACGCCCGGTTGTAGGTCGACCACGGTATCGCTGTAGTAGTCCTGCAATTCTGCAAAACACGGCCAGTTTATAGTTTGCTGGCAGATTCTCATCCATGATGTGGGGCAATACGCCTACGTTTTTTTTAACGATTCAACACGTGGGAAAACTAGTGACATAACATTGGTATCTAGACAGTGTCATACTAGAATTTTGCAACAAAGCTTTGGTTGAATGGGAAGTATAGTCCTGAACAGTATTCCAATACCTAAGAATGGCGATTTAAGCATGGCAGGGAATTACAAGGGCATTAGCCTGAGCTCCGTTGTGGCGAAGACATTCAACAAGTAAAGATGACATTGAACAGAATTCGTCCTGGAATTTACCACCACCTAAGAGACAGTCGGAATGGATCCGGACATGGAAGACAACATCGGACATGATTTTGAGAAGCTTGCTAGAAGAAATTGCAGCAAAGCATCTTCCTGCAGTTATAACGTTTGTAAAACGTCCGAAAAACGTTTGGAACACATGTGCCACATACAGTCACCAGATGGAGACACTGAGCTTTTTGACACCCCGGCGGGAGTGTTACTTGGTGACCCACCAGCTCCATATACCTCTTAGGCTAATTAAGGCTAATGACTTAGTGATAGTACTTGACTATGCAATTCAGCTAGCTGTCGATGGAAGAGACATCGCAACATTGCATATAACTATTGTCGGGCTTGCGTATGCACGTGTGTATGTGTGAGGCAAATGCCGTGTCGCTAAGCAGTCTCCTCGGTGGATGGGAGCGAACGCGGTTTCCTTTCAGAAGATTCCCAACTTCCTTGTGTGCCAGCAGTCACTCAACTTTATCTTACGATAAATATAGTGCCTGTAAGTGGGTTACGATACATGGCGAGACTCCGCGCGACTGGAGCTGATTGGGGACTGTACACAAGAATAATATTCTAATGATGGATGACAGTTGTAGCATCCGACTGATGAATACTAGGAAAACCAAGTCATAAATATCTTGTGTTATACCTTTCTTATCTTAAATGTCCGATTTAACATTGAGTTTATCACACTATCATAGACATTATAGCGATTTACGTAGTGCAGATAATAGACACGATTTTAGGCCGTATGTGTCTTTTACGGGATTTACATTTTACATTGCTGTACGTTGTGGTTTCGATAAGCACTTATATCTGACAAGTTGTCTAAATCCACATAATCATAACACATGTATACGTTTCCCAAACAGGTTGTACTGCGCGAAAAATAGCATTCTTCATTATTAGTCAAGATCGCCAAATACAAGTACTTGCCGCTAATGCCATGGCAATGACCATAATAATCGATTAACATTCATGATTTCCGTGATCATTGTCACCGGCAAAGTGTTCCATTGCTTCTGCTTGTAATAATCCTTCGGACAATATAACCGAAATACGCTATTTGGGAACAGTTCGATTATTACAACCAAAAACAAAACAAAATCCTATACGTTAACAGGAAAAATATGGACTTCCTGCCTCTAACTGCCCTCAGCCTCGTTTTCACGCGCGAGACTTACACGCCCTATTACTTTACAGTGGATTATATAAATGTTGACCATTTCTGGTAACTTATTTATATTGTACATGATATTCTGTTATTTTCTAATATGCGTTAATCATCGGTACGCATTAATTAAATAAATGTCGGCGGTTTCATGCTCCAGTGACGACATTTGCCTGCCCCCGTTGTCGCGTTTATGATTATGCCAAATGATTTTGTTTGTTGCGTTTATGAGCTTTAATTTTCAAAAACAATATAAACGATATAGAAGTGCTACACTACTACTACTACTACTACCACCACTACCACTACTACTACTACTACTACTACTACTACTACTACTACTACTACTACTACTACTACTACTACTACTACTACTACTACTACTACTACTACTAATAATAATAATAATAATAATAATGATAATGATAATAAAATAACGTCTATTTCGCGAAATCCTTGGTAACCAAGCTAAGAGATGCAACAATACACAAGGGTTAATCGATTTCAAGAGTCAATACACAATTCCAGTTGTCAACAAATTTATTGATATTCCAGGGAGATGCCATGGACAGGCAAGGCTGTAAGGTATGTTCTCATAAATGTAGATGCATTTGCTAAATCATTTTTAATTGTAGGCATTTTCAAACACAGCATGTGTAAAAATCATACCCAGATTATTGTCGTCATGGAAACTTCGCTGTCAATAAAATCATGCTAATTTTGGGGTGATATATTTTGGGAGAAAGGGGGATGCAGTGACTTGAAATGCGACATTGTTTCACGTATGTATGATGTTAAATGCGAGATGACGAATATAATATCATAATGATGATTTAACACTGATCAAAGAAACATTGTCGGTATCGACGTAGTGTATTAATACAGTGTCTTGAACTAAATCTCGTTCCCACGACCAGTTTAATTCTGCTGTCGCCAGTTACAGTATGGAGTGCCGAATATGATAACTCAGTGACGTCATCAGTGGGATTAAAGACGGACCACTTAATGTGTCCACTACAAAAGTAAATAACTCTAAATATTAATAAATTAATGTCAAAACTGTATATTGCAAAGCCAGGATAACTGATATCGTTCAAGCACGACAGTATATAATAGTTAAGACCAGAAACTAGGCTTATAGTAAAAAATACAGTCACTCGCTCGCTCGCTCACCCAACCTCTGAGTGTAATCACTTGTATTATAATTTATTTAGCGAGAACCTTTTTGTATGTGTTTATTGCGACTGCAAGCTTCGTATCCCAGCACAGTTAACAAAAATACGTGGTCATCGATCCAGGACGATTAACTGACTTAGCGCGGGGCTCTAAATTATAGCATAACGGTAATAAAAGCCCGGTTTCATACAGGTGTCGCCTCCTCGTGTATAAAACAACACTACATTAACACGGAAGTCTCGCTTTATTTTCTTTTTGTTGTAAAAAAAATCACGTTATGTAGTAAAAAAATATTCTTTTTTATGCACTATATTTGTTGCAGAAATATACGTTTTTCGGGTGCAAAGAACTTGCAAACCTTTCTGCTTTCAACATATATTGTATGACAAAGTCTAAAAAAATTCGGCTTCGACTTGCTAGCCTCCCCCGGCCCCGGGTAACGTAAGTCGCGGTAATTAAATTATCTGTTAATATATTACATTTTCGACGATTTTTAGAGTATTTGTAGATCCGATGAATTCTTTGCTGACATTATACTTGTATTATTTAGGGCTGTTATCTTTATACAGATCCTCTTCTGGCTGGACTAGGCATTCTTGCCTCTTGTGCCAAAGTCACCTTTTTTGACATGTATATGTATGGACTGTGCGCATGTGTTAGAGTTGGTACAATCTACGATAGAACTAGAAATAGTGCAGTCTTGTAAATTATCTTGCAATTGACTTATGCCATATGGAGCGTCAACCGCAGACTGTGGACGACTGTTCTATATACATTACTATTTATCGGCGTATAAAAGAGTTTTTCTAATGCTTAATCGGCAGCTTTCTTTACCTGTGTCCTCATTTGTAAATCGTTTTCCTTCAATGTAGCAAGATTTGATGCATCTGCAGAATCATATTTTGGATAAGCACTTACGCGATTGTTCCTAAATTCACTATATATATATATATATATATATATATATATATATATATATATATATATATATAAAATATATATATATTATATAATTATATATAATTATATATATATATATATATAATATATATAAATATAATAATTATATATATATATATATATATATATATATATATATATATATATATATATATAATAATTATACTATAGTAATTAATTAATAATAAATGATTACAGCAGTACATTGTTTGTGTCAACTGAAAATAAATAATAAATAAAATATATGTAAATAGTAAACTGTAAATGACTAAATAGAGGTATGCAGTATTAAACGAAATACGTAATTATATTCGTCTGTGACGTCAAATGCGTTCGTTTGTGGCATCGCAGCAAAACTATTATTTTTTTAATAAGAATACTTGACTCCAATCAAATTCATAATAATAGCAATTCAACCTTCCATGACAAACAAATACACTATTTTTAATGTTCATTTTTATTTTGTGCATTTTTGGGTGTTGCGTAAGTTTCATTTGAATTTCTTCTCCGCGACAGTTACACCGCGCGATCGCTCATTCGCCCGAACCTAACACCCACCAGTACGGTAACCGCCGAGCGTTCTCGCGACGGCGAGCGGCATCTTGCGAGAGGGTAAATAACAATGATGGCTGCGAAAATTGCCAGGAGCAGCGGCGGCGTGACAGAAGGCTGGTCGAAGTGGCAAATAGCCTTCGCTGTTGGCACTCCTATCGCCATTGGCGCTGGAATTTTGTATTACAGAAGCCGGAGCCGTTCACGTCAACGCACGACAGACAGCAAGCCCAAAGATGCCAAGAAATCGGCAGAAGATCACCAGAAACAGCAGGTGATTGTTACTATGTTAGCGAAATTGTAGGACATTGACCCACTATCGAGCCGATGCATAATTGTCACTTATGTCAGCCAGATGACAGTGAAGAGCTGGACGTGTAGAGTCGACGGCGAGTTGTCACCAAGGTTGTTCAGGTTAATTTAAAGTAAAGCATGACTCCATGAGCCCGTGTTATACGTCACGTGCTCTCACAAGTTTCAGTTTGACACAAGTGTCACGGTCTAGTGTCCCATGCAAGAAGTACTAGAAAATGCTTTTGGCCACGAGCCAGAAGTATGCATTTTACTAGGGTTTTTACTAAGTCGGTTTGCCCTAGTAGTGGGGTTTTCTTTGTTAATAGTTGATAGATCCTACTCATCTAGTCCTATTCCTAGACCATGACATGTCTAGATGTGTAAATTATTAAAATTGAATATACACTGATCAGTTGTCATATTTGTGCCATGCCTCAAATTGTGTCATTGAAAATATGGTGTTCTAAACAACTTTTTTAATAGTTTGTTTCCACAAATATATAACGACTTCTTGTAAGTTTAATTTGCGCAGAGAAACACATATTTTATCTTCTGCATCGTCTTCAGGTAGCGGACCCTCTGGAAAGGGCACAGATCGCAAAGAACAAGGGGAATAAATACTTCAAAGGCCATAAGTACAAGGAAGCAATTGCCTGTTACACAGAAGCTATCAGTATCTGTCCTCCAGAAAGTAAGAAAGACCTTGCCACCTTCTACCAGAACAGAGCCGCTGCCTATGAACACTTGGTAAGAGGAGAAATTGGTCGCACAAGATATAGATAGATGACTGCATGCCTGTACCAATTGGGGATGGTTCATTGCCAGAGTTGGGTCAATTGTTACAGTGAGCCAATTTACAAAACATTGTAAAACCACAATTACCACTTTATTAGTGTAATTAGTTATTGCACTTAAAAATCAGTTAACATTTTAATTGCAACATTTTGTATCAGTTATAGAAATAAGTCAGAATTTATTCTTATCCACTGAACAATTAAGTTTTGAAATCTATTTGTTCACCAACATTTTCACTAGTCCAAATTGTTGTCAAGGGGAACGGAAAATGTGTTGACAAGTTTTTTTTATGGCAGCAAGCATAATCTTTGTAATACAAATGTAGATGTACACATAGAAAATTATATTTACAACTATTTTGTTGACCATCTGATGTTATTTGTTAAACTGACTATGATCTTGAATATTCACAGTTTTGTTTTTTATCTACAAAACGAAGACAATATTTAAATTTGCACCTGAAAAATTAACCAACATGTATTTTCATTGAACTTTGTGTTATTGTTTTAGCCTCATGCCGCCAACCACCAGTATCTCATTACTTGGTTACACCAAATTCATTCATTATATCCAGCATGTGTTAATACAAATTGTAATTATGCTTTATAGTTGTAATAGTTGGAGACTAAAAAACCTCAAAGATGAACTGAAACAAAATTAAACAGCACGCATGCGCGTAAAGAACACATCACATACCTGAGTTGCGTATCAGTGCCACCGTAAGTAACGATCCTGTGGGTTCCCCATTCCAGATTATGCAATTGCAATTTAACCCTAGAGGTTACCAAGAAAAATCCTCTAGCATATTGTTCATGTAAAAATCATAACTTCGCTAATATTGGTCATAAGAATGAATGATGCTTCAATTTTATTGATAAATGTTTTATTCTAATAACTTTATAATATATATATATATATATATATATATAAACTAACTAAAGTCACTGGGATCTGAAATTGAACTAAAAAATAAACACATTTCATCCTACTGCCAGATAATAATGATGTGGATAAATATACTTCACTGTTTAGACAAATGTAGCGTCATGTATCAGCTGTAAAATAAAGTAAAAATGAAACAAATCTGTTGAAAACTATTGATTTTTCCGACATTGACTATTGATTTTTGCGCTCATTACAGTTGCAACCCACATGCTCTGCCGAAAAAATGTTGCACTGATAATTTAAGTAATTTGTTGAATTTTCACACCAAAAACACCCTGAAAGACAATCTAGCTACAGGAACTAATTTAATGATCTTGTTTATCAAAGCATTTTGTCAAAATATCGATGCAGAAACTTGAGATAATCCAAAGGAAAGTTGTGAAGCGGATCAATGTTTTTTGTTGTTTATTGCTCCACCATATTATCTTCAACTTTGGTTTCGCTGGGCGGGGCTGGTGAAGCTACATTTCTAACCACGGTTCTGAATCGCCTGAACCCATTTGACTTATTTTTGGCAGATTGGCCACTCATGGAGCTTTCATTTAATACTGCATGTAACACGTTATGACTGGATACGTAAACTCATTCATCAGGACATAGTAAAATCTCCCAATTATGGGTGGAAACAATATAACATGCTTTGTAAACTCAATTGTGAAAAATCTGTCACTGAATCTGTGCAAGGAAAATATACACGATCTAGAAAAATCTGTCAGCAATCCAATGATACCAAATGTTCACATATCAGATAGAAATTAAATTTGTTACTACATACATGGGGCAGGTGCTGCTGTCGGCCCTGGTTAATATCAGGGTTAATATCGACTCGCTTCTAACAGGACTAGTCTGAGTTACGTTAATCAGAGATGGTTCGCTGGTTCAACTTCACGCACTTTTCAGGAGAACTATGAACAGGTGGTTGGTGATTGCACAAAGGCACTTGATCTGAATTCCAAGTACATCAAAGCTCTGTTTCGTCGAGCTAAAGCGTTTGAGCAGAAAGGAGACCTCACAAGTTGCCTTGAAGGTATTGTCTTTGATGTGGAAAACGTTCCATAAATGCTTGTAATCCGTTCTAATAAGCGTACCCCCAGTTTCTCAAGAAGTTGAAGGAACTGTTCTGTGTTGTAAATGCATCTTGTAAATGTTGCGTCTTAAAGCAACATGATCAGTCCGTGGCTTTTTATTGCAAAATAATGTCAATCAGTATAAGTTATAACTATTGTAGCGTCCTGATCGCCAATAACTGTTTTATTAAAACAGAACTGATTTCGTAATGTTAAACGTCGAATGTTTATAAGAATCCCGACGCTGTCACTCAAATCGCCGCGAGTGACACCCACCCTTTGACCATTACCAACTGGGAGCCGTGCAACTGGCTGGGTGTGGCGTTAGTGGCGTCAACTTGTGTTCACGTGATACTGCACATGTGATCATGCATTTCCTTCTGGGCTTTTAGCCACGCCTACAACGGTTTCGAAAACGCCTCGTGGTCGATGTGTACACAGAGTTAAGCGCCCTTACTGTGTCTATTTTCAACCATTAAATGGTACATGAAAACATATTTTGACTGTCTTTACGCTATAATATGTATAATTTATATCATATAACATGATTTTGCAAGAAAAATAAAAAGCCACGAACGGACCATGTCGCTTTAACATTGGCAGTGTTCAAAAAGTAAGATTTTGTCATGTGTAGGCAGACAGCCGATGTGACAGATATACAGATATATAATATTGTCTTCCTGAGACTGCCATCAATTCTTGGTAGCACAACACTTACACTAGGTGACTAGGGAAATAAACATGGTGTGTGTACAATGGTGTGTTTGGTTGACATATGATGGCCGTCTCTGTATACAATGGTGTGTTTGGTTGACATATATGATGGCCGTCTCTGTATACAATGGTGTGTTTGGTTGACATATATGATGGCCGTCTCTGTATACAATGGTGTGTTTGGTTGACATATATGATGGCCGTCTCTGTATACAACGGTGTGTTTGGTTGACATATATGATGGCCGTCTCTGTATACAATGGTGTGTTTGGTTGACATATATGATGGCCGTCTCTGTATACAATGGTGTGTTTGGTTGACATATATGATGGCCGTCTCTGTATACAATGGTGTGTTTGGTTGACATATATGATGGCCGTCTCTGTATACAATGGTGTGTTTGGTTGACATATATGATGGCCGTCTTTTTTGGTTTTTTAAAAAACGGTTTTTGTGTTTTGGTTGACATAATGAGGGCCCGTCTCTGTATACATTGGTTGTTTGGTTGACATATATGAGGGCCCCCGTTTTTTTTTCTGTTTTTTAAAATTGGGGGTTTTTGGTTGTTTGGGGTTTGACTTTTAACTTTTGATGGCCGTCTCTGTATACATTGGTGTGTTTGGTTGACATATATGATGGCCGTCTCTGTATACAATGGTGTATTTTGTTGACAGATGTGACAGCCGTGTGTATACTCGAGGGCTTCCAGAACCAGCAGAGTCTGTTGATGGCTGACAGGGTCCTGCGGGAACTGGGCAAGGCTAAGGCTGATGCAGCTTACAAGGTGGGTTGGTCATGTCATTCTGTAACTGTGGTGGTGTATTTCAGATACATGTTAGTTCTAGATACAACTGTGGTGGTATATTTCAGATATGTGTTAGTTCTACAACTGTGGTGGTGTATTTCAGATACTGTTAGTTCTACAACTGTGGTGGTGTATTTCAGATAAAGTTAGTTCTACAACTGTGGTGGTGTATTTCAGATATATGTTAGTTCTACAACTGTGGTGGTGTATTCAGATACGTTAGTTCTACAACTGTGGTGTATTCAGATATTGTTAGTTCTACAACTGGGGTGGTGTATTTCAGATATTGTTAGTTCTACAACTGTGGTGGTGTTTCAGATACTGTTAGTTCTACAACTGTGGTGGTGTATTCAGATAGTGTTAGTTCTACAACTGTGGTGGTGTATTGCAGATATATGTTAGTTCTACAACTGTGGTGGTGTATTGCAGATACATGTTAGTTCTACAACTGTGGTGGTGTATTTCAGATATATGTTAGTTCTACAACTGTGGTGGTGTATTGCAGATACATGTTAGTTCTACAACTGTGGTGGTGTATTTCAGATATATGTTAGTTCTACAACTGTGGTGGTGTATTTCAGATACGTGTTAGTTCTACAACTGTGGTGGTGTATTTCAGATACGTGTTAGTTCTACAACTGTGGTGGTGTATTGCAGATACATGTTAGTTCTACAACTGTGGTGGTGTATTTCAGATATATGTTAGTTCTACAACTGTGGTGGTGTATTTCACATGTACATGTTAGTTCTACAACTGTGGTGGTGTATTGCAGATACGTGTTAGTTCTACAACTGTGGTGGTGTATTTCAGATATATGTTAGTTCTACAACTGTGGTGGTGTATTTCAGATACATGTTAGTTCTACAACTGTGGTGGTGTATTTCAGATACATGTTAGTTCTACAACTGTGGTGGTGTATTGCAGATACGTGTTAGTTCTACAACTGTGGTGGTGTATTTCAGATATATGTTAGTTCTACAACTGTGGTGGTGTATTTCAGATACATGTTAGTTCTACAACTGTGGTGGTGTATTTCAGATACATGTTAGTTCTACAACTGTGGTGGTGTATTTCAGATAATGTTAGTTCTACAACTGTGGTGGTGTATTTCAGATACATGTTAGTTCTACAACTGTGGTGGTGTATTTCAGATACATGTTAGTTCTACAACTGTGGTGGTGTATTTCAGATACATGTTAGTTCTACAACTGTGGTGGTGTATTTCAGATATATGTTAGTTCTACAACTGTGGTGGTGTATTACAGATACAAGTTAGTTCTACAACTGTGGTGGTGTATTTCAGATACATGTTAGTTCTACAACTGTGGTGGTGTATTGCAGATACGTGTTAGTTCTACAACTGTTGTGGTGTATTTCAGATACATGTTAGTTCTACAACTGTGGTGGTGTATTGCAGATATGTGTTAGTTCTACAACTGTGGTGGTGTATTGCAGATACATGTTAGTTCTACAACTGTGGTGGTGTATTTCAGATACATGTTAGTTCTACAACTGTGGTGGTGTATTTCAGATATGTGTTAGTTCTACAACTGTGGTGGTGTATTTCAGATATGTGTTAGTTCTACAACTGTGGTGGTGTATTTCAGATATGTGTTAGTTCTACAACTGTGGTGGTGTATTTCAGATATGTGTTAGTTCTACAACTGTGGTGGTGTATTGCAGATACATGTTAGTTCTACAACTGTGGTGGTGTATTTCAGATACATGTTAGTTCTACAACTGTGGTGGTGTATTTCAGATATGTGTTAGTTCTACAACTGTGGTGGTGTATTTCAGATATGTGTTAGTTCTACAACTGTGGTGGTGTATTACAGATATGTGTTAGTTCTACAACTGTGGTGGTGTATTGCAGATACATGTTAGTTCTACAACTGTGGTGGTGTATTTCAGATATGTGTTAGTTCTACAACTGTGGTGGTGTATTTCAGATATGTGTTAGTTCTACAACTGTGGTGGTGTATTGCAGATACATGTTAGTTCTACAACTGTGGTGGTGTATTGCAGATACATGTTAGTTCTACAACTGTGGTGGTGTATTTCAGATATATGTTAGTTCTACAACTGTGGTGGTGTATTTCAGATACAAGTTAGTTCTACAACTGTGGTGGTGTATTTCAGATACATGTTAGTTCTACAACTGTGGTGGTGTATTTCAGAAAATGTTAGTTCTACAACTGTGGTGGTGTATTGCAGATACATGTTAGTTCTACAACTGTGGTGGTGTATTTCAGATATATGTTAGTTCTACAACTGTGGTGGTGTATTGCAGATACATGTTAGTTCTACAACTGTGGTGGTGTATTTCAGATATATGTTAGTTCTACAACTGTGGTGGTGTATTGCAGATACATGTTAGTTCTACAACTGTGGTGGTGTATTTCAGATATATGTTAGTTCTACAACTGTGGTGGTGTATTTCAGATAGTGTTAGTTCTACAACTGTGGTGGTGTATTTCAGATACGTGTTAGTTCTACAACTGTGGTGGTGTATTTAAATTTACATGTTAGTTCTACAACTGTGGTGGTGTATTGCAGATACATGTTAGTTCTACAACTGTGGTGGTGTATTTCAGATATATGTTAGTTCTACAACTGTGGTGGTGTATTTCAGATACATGTTAGTTCTACAACTGTGGTGGTGTATTTCAGATACATGTTAGTTCTACAACTGTGGTGGTGTATTGCAGATACATGTTAGTTCTACAACTGTGGTGGTGTATTCAGATACTGTTAGTTCTACAACTGTGGTGGTGTATTTCAGATATATGTTAGTTCTACAACTGTGGTGGTGTATTTCAGATACATGTTAGTTCTACAACTGTGGTGGTGTATTTCAGATACATGTTAGTTCTACAACTGTGGTGGTGTATTTCAGATAATGTTAGTTCTACAACTGTGGTGGTGTATTTCAGATACATGTTAGTTCTACAACTGTGGTGGTGTATTTCAGATACGTGTTAGTTCTACAACTGTGGTGGTGTATTTCAGATATGTGTTAGTTCTACAACTGTGGTGGTGTATTTCAGATACATGTTAGTTCTACAACTGTGGTGGTGTATTTCAGATACATGTTAGTTCTACAACTGTGGTGGTGTATTTCAGATACATGTTAGTTCTACAACTGTGGTGGTGTATTTCAGATATATGTTAGTTCTACAACTGTGGTGGTGTATTACAGATACATGTTAGTTCTACAACTGTGGTGGTGTATTTCAGATATATGTTAGTTCTACAACTGTGGTGGTGTATTACAGATACGTGTTAGTTCTACAACTGTGGTGGTGTATTTCAGATACATGTTAGTTCTACAACTGTGGTGGTGTATTGCAGATACGTGTTAGTTCTACAACTGTTGTGGTGTATTTCAGATACATGTTAGTTCTACAACTGTGGTGGTGTATTGCAGATATGTGTTAGTTCTACAACTGTGGTGGTGTATTGCAGATACTGTTAGTTCTACAACTGTGGTGGTGTATTTCAGATACATGTTAGTTCTACAACTGTGGTGGTGTATTTCAGATATGTGTTAGTTCTACAACTGTGGTGGTGTATTTCAGATATATGTTAGTTCTACAACTGTGGTGGTGTATTTCAGATATGTGTTAGTTCTACAACTGTGGTGGTGTATTGCAGATACATGTTAGTTCTACAACTGTGGTGGTGTATTTCAGATAATGTTAGTTCTACAACTGTGGTGGTGTATTTCAGATAGTGTTAGTTCTACAACTGTGGTGGTGTTTTTCAGATAGTGTTAGTTCTACAACTGTGGTGGTGTATTCAGATATGTGTTAGTTCTACAACTGTGGTGGTGTTTTTCAGATACATGTTAGTTCTACAACTGTGGTGGTGTATTTCAGATACATGTTAGTTCTACAACTGTGGTGGTGTATTTCAGATATGTGTTAGTTCTACAACTGTGGTGGTGTATTTCAGATATGTGTTAGTTCTACAACTGTGGTGGTGTATTGCAGATACATGTTAGTTCTACAACTGTGGTGGTGTATTTCAGATATATGTTAGTTCTACAACTGTGGTGGTGTATTTCAGATACAAGTTAGTTCTACAACTGTGGTGATGTATTTCAGATACATGTTAGTTCTACAACTGTGGTGGTGTATTTCAGATACATGTTAGTTCTACAACTGTGGTGGTGTATTGCAGATACATGTTAGTTCTACAACTGTGGTGGTGTATTTCAGATATATGTTAGTTCTACAACTGTGGTGGTGTATTTCAGATACAAGTTAGTTCTACAACTGTGGTGGTGTATTTCAGATACATGTTAGTTCTACAACTGTGGTGGTGTATTTCAGATACATGTTAGTTCTACAACTGTGGTGGTGTATTTCAGATACGTGTTAGTTCTACAACTGTGGTGGTGTATTGCAGATACGTGTTAGTTCTACAACTGTGGTGGTGTATTGCAGATACGTGTTAGTTCTACAACTGTGGTGGTGTATTGCAGATACGTGTTAGTTCTACAACTGTGGTGGTGTATTTCAGATACGTGTTAGTTCTACAACTGTGGTGGTGTATTACAGATACGTGTTAGTTCTACAACTGTGGTGGTGTATTTCAGATACATGTTAGTTCTACAACTGTGGTGGTGTATTTCAGATACATGTTAGTTCTACAACTGTGGTGGTGTATTTCAGATACATGTTAGTTCTACAACTGTGGTGGTGTATTTCAGATACATGTTAGTTCTACAACTGTGATGGTGTATTTCAGATACATGTTAGTTCTACAACTGTGGTGGTGTATTTCAGATACATGTTAGTTCTACAACTGTGGTGGTGTATTTCAGATACATGTTAGTTTTACAACTGTGGTGGTGTATTTCAGATATATGTTAGTTCTACAACTGTGGTGGTGTATTGCAGATACATGTTAGTTCTACAACTGTGGTGGTGTATTGCAGATATATGTTAGTTCTACAACTGTGGTGGTGTATTGCAGATACATGTTAGTTCTACAACTGTGGTGGTGTATTTCAGATATATGTTAGTTCTACAACTGTGGTGGTGTATTCAGATACATGTTAGTTCTACAACTGTGGTGGTGTATTCAGATAATGTTAGTTCTACAACTGTGGTGGTGTATTGCAGATACATGTTAGTTCTACAACTGTGGTGGTGTATTGCAGATATATGTTAGTTCTACAACTGTGGTGGTGTATTTCAGATACATGTTAGTTCTACAACTGTGGTGGTGTATTTCAGATATATGTTAGTTCTACAACTGTGGTGGTGTATTTCAGATACAAGTTAGTTCTACAACTGTGGTGGTGTATTTCAGATACAAGTTAGTTCTACAACTGTGGTGGTGTATTTCAGATACATGTTAGTTCTACAACTGTGGTGGTGTATTTCAGATACGTGTTAGTTCTACAACTGTGGTGGTGTATTTCAGATACGTGTTAGTTCTACAACTGTTGTGGTGTATTTCAGATACGTGTTAGTTCTACAACTGTGGTGGTGTATTGCAGATATGTGTTAGTTCTACAACTGTGGTGGTGTATTGCAGATACATGTTAGTTCTACAACTGTGGTGGTGTATTTCAGATATATGTTAGTTCTACAACTGTGGTGGTGTATTTCAGATACAAGTTAGTTCTACAACTGTGGTGGTGTATTTCAGATATATGTTAGTTCTACAACTGTGGTGGTGTATTTCAGATACATGTTAGTTCTACAACTGTGGTGGTGTATTTCAGATATATGTTAGTTCTACAACTGTGGTGGTGTATTTCAGATACATGTTAGTTCTACAACTGTGGTGGTGTATTTCAGATATATGTTAGTTCTACAACTGTGGTGGTGTATTGCAGATACGTGTTAGTTCTACAACTGTGGTGGTGTATTGCAGATATGTGTTAGTTCTACAACTGTGGTGGTGTATTGCAGATACGTGTTAGTTCTACAACTGTGGTGGTGTATTTCAGATAATGTTAGTTCTACAACTGTGGTGGTGTATTTCAGATAAAGTTAGTTCTACAACTGTGGTGGTGTATTCAGATAATGTTAGTTCTACAACTGTGGTGGTGTATTTCAGATACATGTTAGTTCTACAACTGTGGTGGTGTATTTCAGATACATGTTAGTTCTACAACTGTGGTGGTGTATTTCAGATATATGTTAGTTCTACAACTGTGGTGGTGTATTTCAGATACATGTTAGTTCTACAACTGTGGTGGTGTATTTCAGATACATGTTAGTTCTACAACTGTGGTGGTGTATTGCAGATACATGTTAGTTCTACAACTGTGGTGGTGTATTGCAGATACATGTTAGTTCTACAACTGTGGTGGTGTATTTCAGATACATGTTAGTTCTACAACTGTGGTGGTGTATTTCAGATATATGTTAGTTCTACAACTGTGGTGGTGTATTTCAGATACATGTTAGTTCTACAACTGTGGTGGTGTATTTCAGATACATGTTAGTTCTACAACTGTGGTGGTGTATTTCAGATACCTGTTAGTTCTACAACTGTGGTGGTGTATTGCAGATACGTGTTAGTTCTACAACTGTTGTGGTGTATTTCAGATACATGTTAGTTCTACAACTGTGGTGGTGTATTGCAGATACTTGTTAGTTCTACAACTGTGGTGGTGTATTGCAGATACATGTTAGTTCTACAACTGTGGTGGTGTATTGCAGATACGTGTTAGTTCTACAACTGTGGTGGTGTATTTCAGATATGTGTTAGTTCTACAACTGTGGTGGTGTATTGCAGATACGTGTTAGTTCTACAACTGTGGTGGTGTATTTCAGATACGTGTTAGTTCTACAACTGTGGTGGTGTATTGCAGATACATGTTAGTTCTACAACTGTGGTGGTGTATTGCAGATACGTGTTAGTTCTACAACTGTGGTGGTGTATTTCAGATATATGTTAGTTCTACAACTGTGGTGGTGTATTGCAGATACATGTTAGTTCTACAACTGTGGTGGTGTATTGCAGATACGTGTTAGTTCTACAACTGTGGTGGTGTATTACAGATACGTGTTAGTTCTACAACTGTGGTGGTGTATTTCAGATATATGTTAGTTCTACAACTGTGGTGGTGTATTGCAGATACATGTTAGTTCTACAACTGTGGTGGTGTATTACAGATACAAGTTAGTTCTACAACTGTGGTGGTGTATTACAGATACAAGTTAGTTCTACAACTGTGGTGGTGTATTTCACATGTACATGTTAGTTCTACAACTGTGGTGGGTATTTCAGATACGTGTTAGTTCAATGACTGGAGCAGTGTGTTTCAGAATGCTGCCCCACATTAATGACTATCGTTGGCACAACTGGTGCCAATCAAACAGTTCGAATGGATCAGTATTAAACTGTTAATTAAACAATAAATATGATCTTAATAATGGTTCATGTCTCTCCAGTGACGCCTTTTTAATTTGCAGAACTAGTCTGATCAGTAATGGCTGTTGTGAACACAGATTACTTCCATGTTGATCGTTCCCCTGCTAACAGCCACACTTCATTAGTTCACGACGGGCAAAAAACCTATTTCCAGCCGGAGTTGTGTCTACAACTGTGGTGATGTATTTCAGAACCGTGTCCCAGTCGAGCCGTCCCCACAGTTCATCCTTACCTACTTCAGTGCATTCGCAAATGACCCCATCCTCAACTCACTCTCCATGGACAAGGGTGCGGGCGAGCCGACAGACTCGGCTGAGAGCAGTGAGGCGAGTGAGCCAGAAAAACACCAGGACGAGACCCCGGAGAAGGAGATGGCAGAGGAGATCATAGATGGAGACGGAGGCAAGAACACCACCAAGACAAGGTCAGTGGGGACTGGGGGGTTGTTTGATTGGATGTTTGTGGGCGTGTTCGATTGGATGTCTAATAATGATATAGCGCCACGTCCAATTTCAAATTGTTCGTGGCGCTTTACGTACGTTAAAATCGTAGAATACAAATACACACCAGTCTGTGGGTGTGTTTGATTGAATATGTGTTTCTGTTTGGTTGGTTGTGTTTGGTTGAATGGGTGTGTGTTTGATTGGATTAGGGTGGGTATGTGTGTTTGATTGAATGTGTGTGTGTGTGTGTGTGTGTGTTTGATTGGATGTATGTAACTTCTTTTAGCATACAACATCTCTTTATGTCACATATTTCCTGTCCTAATGATCACTACGTGTTGTCTTTGTGTTTTACATCTTGTTTTTGGCATACCACGTATCTTTTTATTTTACATGTTTCCTGTCCTAATGATCGCTGTGTGTGTGTGTTGTCTGCAGTCCCTTCCAGGAGGCGCTGGAGTGCCTGCGACACAAACGCTACCACAAGATCGTGCACCTCTGCTCCACTGAGATCGTCCTGTCAAACAGCCCCCACCTGAGTGAAGCCCTGCTACTGCGAGCAACCTTCTATCTCCTGCGTGGCGAGGGGAACAAAGCTCTTGAAGACTTCGACAGGCTCATCGACATTTCTGTGGCCGACAAAAGGGTACGTAAACGTAAAAATACTATCTTTTGTGTGAGATAATCCACTCAGTTGAATGGTGATCAACACGGCAGATTGTCCCAGTAAAATGAGATCAACATGCTCTAGTTGTGATAACTGTTGCCGTAGTCTGTCGCACTGAAGACCCGTCCACTTGTCACATGAACTGGTGCAGTACATATTCCATGGGCAACAAATGTGGTTGGATCATGGATGGATAAAAAATTAAAAAAGTTTATTTCTTCTCTACGTTGTCGATTATGCTTTGAAAATGTCTGTCATGCTTGTGTCGATTGTGTATGGATTATTGTGTACTTCTCGACAAATATGTCTGGACTGATATATATGTATGTGTGACTAGTTCAATGAGATCTCATAAGATCATAACGTAACCACAGCATATACAGACTAATTAGTCAACAGAACACTGTCAGGTGTTGGAGACAGCTAGAACTGGAACTACTCGGGCTAATACATGCATCTTCTATGTTTCGCATACGGTTAAAATATAAAGCCACTTAACACCACACATTTGTATACCCGGTAATCCTGAAAGAGTTTACTAACAAGATGGTTGTAAAAATAAACATCAACTAAGCATGCATCTGACATTAATTTCTCCAGTTTGTTCTCGTGAATCCCCCAGGTGCGCTCAAATGCACTCATAAAGCGCGGCAGTCTGAAGATGCAGAATGGCCAACAGGCGGAGGCACTGAACGACTTTGCGACTGCGATCAAGGATGATCCAGAAAACTCTGACATCTACCACCACAGGGGACAGGTATGGCTGTGAAAACTGTATATTTCTTTGTTGCCACATTTTTTGTGATGATGGTCTGCGTTTTTATAGAACAATGATTTCAAGTTGTGAAAAAAATGTTTTGGTATTAATGAGAATTTTTCAAAACTGTACATCTGCCCATATTGTTTATATCGTTTTGGTAAGTAAGTTGGGGGAGGGGTGTGTTAGTTATCATGTTGATAATAAATGTAAAACTAGCATTTGTTGCTACTAGGGTAAACTGGTTTGTGTAGCCGAAATGTTTTGCATATTTGAAATACGTTATATAATGTTGGTAAACTGTGTTGTGTCACTGGAGTGTGTTGAACAGCAGAAGTGTGTTGATCAACAAAGGTGTGTCAATTTATTGTGTGATGTGTTTTTTTGAGTTGTCCGTCAGTGCATGTGATTTGCATTGAAACAGAGCGTGTCTTCGAGCTGAAGTGGTTGGTTTAGCTGAATTGTGTTGTTCAGTGTCGATGTGTGTTGTTTAGCAGAAGTGTGTTGTTTGGCAGATGTGTGTCATGTAGCAGAAGTGTGTTGTTTGGCAGATGTGTGTCATGTAGCAGAAGTGTGGTATTTGGTGGACCTGTGTGGTATAGCAGAAGTGTGTTGGTTGGCATACATATTTTGTATCGCAAAGTTGAGTGATGGACGTGTGTTGTGTAGCAGAAATGTGTTGGTTGTCTGATGTGTGTTGTATCGCAAAAGTTGATTGGTGGACGTGTGTTGTGTAGCAGAAGTGTGTTGGTTGTCTGATGTGTGTTGTATCGCAAAAGTTGATTGGTGGACGTGTGTTGTGTAGCAGAAGTGTGTTGGTTGTCTGATGTGTGTTGTATCGAAAAAGTTGATTGGTGGACGTGTGTTGTGTAGCAGAAGTGTGTTGGTTGTCTGATGTGTGTTGTATCGCAAAAGTTGATTGGTGGACGTGTGTTGTGTAGCAGAAGTGTGTTGGTTGTCTGATGTGTGTTGTATCGCAAAAGTTGATTGGTGAACGTGTGTTGTGTAGCAGAAGTGTTTTGGTTGATGGCTATGTGTTGTGTAGCAGAGGTGTGTTGTTTGACGGCTATGTGTTGTGTAGCAGAGGTGTGTTGTTTGACAGCTATGTGTTGTGTAGCAGAGGTGTGTTGTTTGGCGGCCATGTGTTGTGTAGCAGATGTGTGTTTGGCGGCCATGTGTTGTGTAGCAGAGGTGTGTTGTTTGGCATTCGTGTGTTGTATAGCAGAGATGTGTTGTTTGGCGGCCGTGTGTTGTATAACAGAGGTGTGTTGCAGCTACACCTGCTCATTGACAAAGTGGAGGAAGCGTTGAAAGACTTCCAGAAGAGTGTCACACTCAGTCCTGAGTTCGCGGTGGCGCATGTACAGAAGTGTTACACAGGTGTGTGTGATAGTGTAGTGGTTAGCACATTCAACGGCGCCCCAGGTTGAATACATTTATCATACAGGCATTGTATATTTGACAACATTGGGGACTGTGTATCCCTCATAACTTGGAGATCACATTGAAATGTCAGTCATATCTTAATTTGGGGCATAAAATATATATCATGTCATGTAGGGCATGCAGAAGTTTATCTGAGGCAGAGTAAAAAAATTTAGAGTATAGTCTATTTACTATATAACATAGCTATATTTAATGTATGCATTTATATAGGAAATGTTGCAAATAGTACCATTAAAAACATGTCTTGCTAAATGTATATATGATTGGTGAGAGAAATCAAAGTGTGCTTCATTAATGTTATTCCTGGTTTAGCAATATCTGCTATTTGAAATCCCAATAATTGTAGTCTCTGCTACTAACGGTTCCCCCCCCCGGTACATCAAAGTCACACTGTTTGTGGCTCTCCAGAATACAGACTGGCTTTCGCAAGACACAATCAGGTTGAGCTGCAGAATGCGATGAAGTCGTTTGAAGATACGCTGGAGAAATTTGTCGACTGCGCTGAAGGCTATGCCCTCTATGGTCAGGTATGGTCGTCACTGTTTCTCGCTGGGTACAATTGCACAAAAAGATATTCCTCTTATTCGCCTGACATGTAGTGCTTCAGATTGAGATACAGAAGACGATCTTCTATCGACATTGACATGCAGTAACAAACAAAGTAGTATTTTAGTAAATTTATTTACACATTACCTGCTTGTGGGTAGAGATTGTAGGCAGAGTTTGTAGGTAGAGCTTGTGGGTAGAGCCTGTTGGTAGAGCTTGTGGGTACTAGGTAGAGCTTGTGGGTAGAGCTTATATGTAGAGCTTGTGGGTAGAGCTTATAGATAGAGCTTATGAGTAGAGCTTGTGGGTAGAGCTTATGGGTAGAGTTTGTAGTTAAAGAGCTTGTGGGTAGAGCTTGCTGGTAATAGTATAAAAAGCAGGCACCTTACACACTGGCGTATATTATAACCTATGTACAGTACTGAACTAGCTTATTTCACATTTGATTTTGTAAATGGTACAACCAGTCTCTGAAGATGTGTTTGTCTTCACTTGTTATTTGTAGTCTCATATTGTCCCTGTCACATCAGGCACTCAATGACTTATATTATCCGTGACTTCGGGCTCTCTGTGACTGATATTGTCCCTGTCACTTCAGGCACTCAGTGACTGATATTATCCGTGACTTCGGGCTCTCTGTGACTGATATTGTCCCAGTCACTTCAGGCACTCTGTGACTGATATTGTCTGTGTCACTTCAGGCACTCTGTGACTGATATTGTTTGTGTCGCTTCAGGCTCTCTGTGACTGATATTGTCCGTGTCACCTCAGGCTCTCTGTGACTGATATTATCCCTGTCACTTCAGGCACTCAGTGACTGATATTATCCGTGACTTTGGGCTCTCTGTGACTGATATTGTCCGTGTCACTTCAGGCTCTCTGTGACCAGCAGATGTTTGCGAAGGCAGATGAAAACTTCAAGAAAGCCATGCAGCTGGAGGCAGATAACGGGAACATATACGTGCACAGAGGGTAGGTATTTATTCGATTATTATGTACCCCTCTTTGTTGGCAGACAAAAGTTGCATTAACCCATTAGACACCAGCCGGTTAAATTGACTAGTGCTCCTGTTCCCCAAGCTGCAGCCACTGATTTCACCAGTTTGGGGTGCTTGCAGATTTTAAGCTGTATCTTCAAAACTACTGATTTTCTATAATTGCAAGTTGTGTTTATTTTAATGTTCATTTAATTATCTTTAAATTGGTGTAACTTTGGTATATGTTGGTAAAACATATGTTGTTATATATAGGTGACAAACATAGAACATTACTATTCTGGACAACAATACAGTAGAATATATCATGTTTTATTCACATAAAATGTATTATATTGTTCTATTTACACATGCTCTGCCTTGTTTAGATATGGTACTATGTAAATCAGTTCATTTTGTCTGGATATGGACAGGAAACACAGCTTTGCAAGACTTCTATCTTGGTTGTCATCATCCTATATGCGACTTCTGTGTCATGCCAATGTGTATGTTGACATTGTGATCACTGGTATTTTGACACCTGAAACAACGAAATGTCAACCATTAGGAAAATTGGCAATGTTACCTAATGATTTGTTATAATAAAACACCTAATTTTCATTTATAAACACATAATCAACAGTTTCGGTGCTGAAAACCCGACTACTGGTCACCCAACCTGGACAACGAAACATAAACAAAGCTCCGATCATTCATTTTATCGCTCATTCAGTTGTATTTCGTACGTAATGTAAACTTACCTTCAGTTCAATGCCAGAAGTGTCCAATCCAACGATATATAAGCACAAACTTAATCAGTAGTAACCAGACACGATGTCCAAGGCGCCGCCATTTTTGAAGGTCCACAGATGATGAACTTCAATAACGAAAAACTCAAAAAATTTCAATGCAAACCCATGTCAAAATTACCCAGGATTCATAGCTGAGATATCAAAGAATCAGTGGGAATTAGTCTCTTAAGTATCCGCAAGATGGGGCCACCGTTAGAGG
This sequence comes from Ridgeia piscesae, assembly GCA_025642075.2. Lineage (NCBI taxonomy): Eukaryota > Metazoa > Annelida > Polychaeta > Sabellida > Siboglinidae > Ridgeia > Ridgeia piscesae. The sequence goes on along the minus strand of JAODUO010000173.1, from coordinate 381,638 downwards.
CTTTATCTCCGCCGGACGCTTTCGGGCGCTCTGGGGAGGAGACACCCGGGCGCTTTTGGACGTGTGGGGTCTAATGGGTTAAGTGATTTACGTCATCGTGGGTGTGAGTGACACTTCTCGCAGTGACGGTGTCAAAAAGAACAATTGAAAGGGCAGCTGAATGTCAGTGAGTGAGATCAACTGAAACATTGGTAGCTTTATAGGAACAACTCAAAAATAAATTTATTTATCTTAAATATTTATATTTGCTTATTTATTTATTTTACCTTAGCTTATACATTTAATTCATTTATATTTCAGATTTAGCCAACATGTCATATTAAATGTGATGTGAAGTGATTTCATTGGCATATAATTACTTACGATGTGATTGATTGATTGAGTTTATTTTGTACATGATAATACAACATAGTGATATATTAAGAAACAAAATTATTATCCTGTTTCCGTCTTAAGACAGTGGTGGTTATATTGCCCTCTCCTGTCTTGAAGCTTGGCCAATCCATATTGTGTGGTCCGCTGCATTTGCTTCATAAAGACTATTGCACAGCTGTGATTATAGGTTTTGTTTTTAATGCCCACCCATAAAATATTATATTTCTGACGTCACCTGTGGTTTCAGCCTACTGAGATTGCAGTGGAAACAGAACATTGACGAAGCTTCTCGACTCATCAATCAAGCCCTTGAAGTAGACGACAAATGCGAATTTGCATACGAGACTCTTGGCACGATAGAAGTGCAGAGGTCGGTATTTACCAGTTGATGTTGACAGCAAGTGTTTTAGGCTGTAAGTGACTGTGACCAGATAGCGTAATTAATTAGAGAATAACATCCATGTAAGACTACGTAATAAAGTTAAATATACACATTATTTTTGGTGTGATTATCGGTTCTAACTTTTTCATCATCATTTTTGGTTGTGTATTTTGCAATCATCAAGTCTAGTCATCAAGTCTAGTCATCCGGTCAAGTCATCAAGTCTAGTCATCTGGTCAAATCATCAAGTCTAGTCATCCGGTCGAGTTAGATGCCAATATCAGATAGATAGCAACTCTTGTGTACTGTTATTTCGATGAGTCACTCTCTTTGGAATGCGAGCCTTCAAAATGTCTCCCACTGTCTTAGTTTAAATCTCATTTGAAATGCAAGTTCTGATCGCCATTCTCCTTTGTATAGGTTGTCAGTGTCTCTGTGTACAGGTGATGTTTGTGTTATGTTTAATAAATAACATCTGTTGGCGCAGAAGATTTGCCCTATACGAGATTAGTCCTTTATTATTAAGTGGTGCATACTGGTAACGACTGATACCACCGACATGTCACTTGTTGTAGGGGTAACCTAAGCAAAGCCATCGATCTTTTCAACAAGGCGATCAACCTAGCGAAAACCGAGGTCGAAATGGCGCATCTGTTTTCGCTGCTCGACGCCGCAATCGCCCAGTCGCGAGTCGCCAGCAAGTTCGGCATCAACGTCCCAACCATATCCAGCATAATGTGATGAGTGAGAGACCGAGAGAGAGAGGAGGAATTCTCCCAGCTGAACGAGTCCCGGTGACACCCGTCGTCCCAGTTAACTGCCATAGGTTTGGTGTAAAAATCCCAGCTGCACGGGACAGACAAGTTGGGAAAAGAAACGCTTCCGATGAACGTAATGTCGGCTTCGGACACTTAATCGACACAGAAACTGAGTGAATTAACTTAGATGAAAGTGATCTAACGATTATAATTATAATAATCCAGTGCCATCGTCACACAAGGCCGATGCAAGGACTGCATCTATAGATGATTGGTTGTTCGTTAGAATAAGGTTTCAGGCATTTCTCAAGTTGTCTTCGCTCGACAGCTACTTAAAGTTTGCACCCATGCCATAAAATCGCCGACAATGTTACATTGGCGATGTTACTAGCTGGAAGCATGCTGTTGTTAATGTCGAGTGAAAACAACCATGTCCTTTATTCGTTGAGATTGCTTTGTTTGTTCCGAGTTTGCCGACATTCCGACGTTGTTGTGAGTGTGCTGATGCAGTGATGCGTTGATAAAGCTGTACAGTTTGAAGGAGCAGTCATTCCATGTAACGCTGCATGTAACAACCGAAATGAATAATTAAAAAAAATAAAGAAAGAAGAGTGCAAAAGAATGTCTTGTGCATGTTTTCATTGCAGGAAGGGAGGGCCAAGAGAATGGGACAGAGAATGTGACATTGATGTGTGTCTGCTAGATACAGTCCCCTTGTCAGGTCTTTCAACGTCCTTCTCTTCTGCATAGCCAACCATGACTGTTCATGCCAACCCTTCCCAAGTCTCATTTCAAGCCATCTTCCAATTTCAGCCTAGGTGGTCCCCTTCTTCAGTTGCCACTCTGCCAGGTTCTTTTTGGCAGTCCGTCGTCATCCATGTTTTGTACGTCTTGCCAGTTTTATATATTCTTTAACCCAGTTGACATAATACCACAATAAGGCGTTCACCCGCCATTATCGGATGAGTTCCCAATCAAAATGGTGTCATGCTGATTGTTTGAATTTCTGTAAGGATTCGATTAGCGTTGAAAGTAGAAATGTATTTGTACTGTGTGGTATCAGAGCTGTCAAATTATGACTGTTTTTCTGTGTATAAATACAGGCTTAATTTTTATTAGTGGTGCAATCCAGCTGTCGGGTTTTAGAATTTCACAAATATACACTACATATGTGAATGACAGCCAATTAATGTCTGAAAATGTGAATACCCTAGTAGAAAAAACTTGGTACGCAATGAAGGAAATGTCATAATGGCTGCCTATCGGGAATTTGCTATATGCCCTAGACATACTAGTCACATTTCACCAATGGAGATATGGGACCGTTAGTTGTCTCACAGCTCTTACTTAACGTAGTCATCACACTATTACCATTTCATAACCCAAACATTACAAATACCTAAAATAAATCTGTTGTTACCAACATAATCAGTTAAGCACTCACCAGCAACTACGTCTTGGGCAACCAGTATTCATTCACCTTGTATGACTGCAGTGTTGATAGGTAATGGGTGAATGTTGGCCGTCAAAAGTATACTGGTGACATGTTTATGTAAGTAATATGTATATTTCGGACAAATAGTCCATATGTATAGATAAAATACAATTTAAAAATATATACTAAAAACAACTACAGCAATTAAGGGGTACAAGTAAAATAATAAATAAGTGGGTAATAAAAAGAAATCGGTCATGAAATAAAGTCAAGTGATTAAAATAAATACAAAATAGGGTAAAAAAACAATTCAATATTGACACAAAAAAAATAACCACACCACTTGGTCATGGAGCTCATGTTGTAATTGATAAAAATATTCACCAAGACAATGCCATGTTGGGAATTAAAGGGTTCAGAGAAATACCTGTCATCTGTGAGAAATGTTCACTTATGTGGAGTATGAACAGTAATAAATTAACTTCATAAATTGTGAAATTTAAGCACAGGTAGATATTTTTGTTCCATTTATATATATAGTTATTTTGTGATGTGTATTTAAAACAATGAGGGATATGAAATTCTGTACATCCAGTTTATGCAATGGGTTGAGGTTGTAGATATTAACACAAGAAAAAACGTCACCAAATGCACACTTATTTTGTCACACAGGTTTTATTCTAGCATGACCGGTACATTAGTGAAGAGATGGTTGCAGCAGGGCTCTATACTTCTGGACCTTTCGTCGCCCTTGTGTAGATGAGTTGACTATGGTGTTGGACAACCTGGCGAATCAGACCTGGAAACAGACACGTACAGGATCATTAGAACTGAAGGGTTAACCAGCACTCTGCATAACCTACCCCCTAAAAGCCTGGAATTAACGCGGCTGTGTTGTAATATCACAACGACAAGGCCTTCAAAATTTAAATCGTTTGTGGATGAGCTACAAAAAATATAATTACGTCTTACATTAGTTTACCAATACTTTGATCAGCTAGGTAACTTGAAATTTTGGGCATCAACACAAATAACTGCTCACTCACTTGGACTTCATGCAAATGATAATGTGCATAAGACAATCATGTCTACAGTGTTCTACATGTTACATACAGGATAAAATCAAGCCTAAAGCATACAGGTGTAATACGTATGATCACATAATCCCACATTCGGTGTGCATTAAATTCAATTCCACTCAAAAGATGGTGTGACATTACATGTTCTCCCCACTGATTCTTGGCGATGACCAAGTCAATGTTTACCTTTCTGGTGCAGCTCGATGAGAGCGGCCCGTGCGAGAGAGCCTCGGATCTTTAACCTCTCCGACACGACAGAGGGAGTGATGAGTTTGTAGTTGGGCACCTCCTTGTACAATTTGTCGTACGTGGCCTTGTCAAACAACACCAAGTTGTTCAACTTGTCACGTACCTTTCCCTTAGACCACTTCTGCAAATCACAAAACAATCACATATGTACAGATATGATGTGTAAGCAGTAATTGAAAATCTATGTAGCACACTTTTCAGCTTAAACTACTCAAAGGCGCTTTACAGGTTCAATCATTAAAACAAGTCACAAATACTAATAGGAAAATAAACAAGATCTTTAAAATTACTCATAGCTACTAGAAAATCAGCAACTATGCAACATTAAAATAAATAAATAAATATGTAAGATATGTAAATTACAAAATCGTCTAATATATGCAATACAAATACGATACATGACAGATGACGCTAAATGTAAAAACTGAGTACACCGAAGGTAGGAGATTCAATAACAAAGAACTCTACACTAAATGCTGTTACTACTGTACATGCAGAATCATACTGTGCAAATTCTGGTGTTGGTGCGCACTGCAAGTCCAACAATATAAAATTCAGCGAGCATGATAAGTGGAAAGAAACAAACTATAAAAATAAGCAACATACCTTCTTTTTGGCCTTGCCACCTGAACTTCCACCCTTGTCAGGTTTCTTTGAAGACCCGCCCTTGGCGGATCCCTTCTGCTGCTGCTTAGGCGGCTGCAAAAAGATGTGTAAATATAATACATTTCAACATTAACTATGGATATAAATGAATACTAAAGGCATCACACATTGGTTCCGAGATGGATTAAACATGTTTTCAATGATTGTAGATTTCTTCCTGTAAAAAAGCTCCACCTGTCATCACTCAGTTCAGTACTGCAAAAACGCCAACTGTTTGAACAAGTTGGTTGTTGAGGACATATTTGGAAGGAACCTAGTTGTTTTAAACACATGGGCTAAAAATTGCATAATTATATTGTTTCAGTCAACCATTTTAAACATGACTACATAAATGTGTAGCCACTGTTCTATCTAACCATAAACTTTTGGCCAAGGCACAAAAATATATGTATGAAAAAATCTTTCAATTAAAGAATTATTTGTAACAAACCCACTGGGCAAAAACACTGTAACCAGCCCTAGTTAAAAAAACAAAATTGATACACTCTGGACTAAATTTTGCTCCACCCATAAAAACATAATAGTAAATATCCAAGAATCCAAGACTAGAATCAAGATTTGGTTATTCAGTTGCACTAAACAGTGTACTATAGTATAGACTGGGACACAACAACAGGCAATAGCCTATTAAGTCCTACAAGTGTCTTTTAAGGCATGGAAACTGTGCATAAATTGGGCCGGGTATCCATTGGATATTACGACTTATCTGGAACCACGAAACCTTGTTTTCTAATAACATATGCCCTTCTTTATATCAACTTTGGCACTAAGAGTAATGAAATATACATATGGGGATGAAAACAAAAATTATATTTAAAACCAAGCATAGTAAATCAATACAATAGTAATACAAGATTAAACCGAGATTTTACGTCCTAGGGTTCATAAAACAATGATAACACGTGTATCAGTACTCCATTATAATCTTAGGCGTGATGGATATTTTTTATTAGATTATGTTTTGCGAGTTGTGTCAGTGGTAACTAGCGGATCAGCACAAGGGCCAGCGATTGTTTTAAGGTAATCTAGGACAGGTGGGTTGTCGATACAGGGTTGTCATTCGTCTAACGAGTCCTAATTTTGCAGAGTGAGGTGGCTCTAAAAGTATTCCCAACTAGTGTATGTTATACTAAACGCTACATAATTGCAATATACCCATCCTATGCAATACATAACTAAGTAATAAATGAACCTAAGATGGCTGCAAATGATTAATAAATTTGGGTATTAGAAGGACAACTTCGGCAGACTTTGTAAAACGCACCATGCTGCTAACTCCGCAACGAAAAAGAGGCTAAACCTCGTGGAATCAAAATGGAGACCCTGTGGTATGTCCGCTTACAACAATTGTATGACGAAACTGAATGAATTATTATTTATTTCACCTAATACACAGAAAAAACACCACGCATGTTGAATATAAGTTATAAAACACACCACTCTTTGATGGCATAGCTATGATGTATAAATATATGTGAACATGTTCAATGCGATATGCGGCATGCGCAAACATCAATGCGCGTACTGTCAATTGTTTATTTCCGGTTTTAGTGTCGAATTGTTAAATATGTTAAAACACTAGTTTGTACGTTTTATTTTTACATATAGTAACATAAGTTCATATTTGTTCAAATATTCTTATTCATTTTCTGTGAACGGTACAAAGTTGTGATTATTAAACGCCGTATGGAGAACCAAATACATTTTCTTTGTGACTTAGGATTATTCCGTATTATCGCTCGATTATGTAGCGTTTAAAATAGTGATCAACAGCATTATGCTCATCAGCTGATCGAAGTATTCGCCAATGCGTGGACAAATCGTTTGTAAGTATAAATTATACGTTGTTTGAATTGATCCAAATTAAATATAATATTTAGTTTAAGTAATAATTAAAATTGTATTTGTGTTGTCTATATTTTGACTATTATGTCATTACTCTATAACTATAAAAACTCTATATCACGTGCAACATGTAATTATTATTAACTGCTTAGTAACGATGTCATGTTTGTTGTTGCTAATCTATGCCATTACCCATAGCTCAGGGCGGTGATGAACCTCATAACCTGACAGGTGGCGAACTAGTTTATAGGAAGCACACTGTAATAAACCTGAACAAAAGCAACTCAACAACAATGATGACAAATTAAATTATTACAATTACAGTTGTACTTACAGACAATATATACAAATAATTTAAGATAAAAGTAGTACAAATTGAAAAAGAAATCTAGCCTTTGTGAACATTGAAAGTATAACCAATTACAATATCAAGGTGTGTTAAAGAATAGAATAAATGTTTAATTAATCAGAGGTAAAACAGACCAAACACATATTCATTGGAGATTTTAACTTTCCAGGATGGGATTGGCATAACAAACTGTTAAAGCCAAACTGACAAAATGTATTACTTCATCAAAAATTCTGGATGACTTTGGCCTTATACAAATTATGCACAAAACCAACAAGGGGAGATAACATTCTGGACCTAATGATCATGAGCATTCCTACTAACATAAACTGAACAAATATACTACCAATCATTTCTTACCATGACTGTTGCTATACAGAACTAGACATAAACCCAATGAAACAGAAACCTAGACATATTTTCCTTTTTAATAAGGCAGACTGGGACAATTTCAGAAAACGAATGAAAGAAATAAACAAAACTCTTCAAAATTGCTATGACGAAAACAGTGCAAACACATTATGGTGTATATTTTGGGATAACATTGCCAAAGGATCTGAAATGTATATACCATCCACAATGACTACCAGTAACAGTTTAATAGCAAAGACTTACATAACTTATGCCAAAAGAACAGAAATATCTCGAAACACATGCGCCATACCTGTCAAAGTCCAATTTTAGGGTAACCCAACTGGAGATATATGTATACCAAGGAAATAATGATCTACATTGCCTTAGTTATTCTAACATTTAGCCTGCTGAAAAATTATTAATTTGTAGGTGTACATAGTTGCTAGTTTGTTGAATCAGATGTAAAAATACTGGTTCATTTCAGGAGCCTTATGAGATAATCAGCCGGGGGCAATGTCGACGACTGCCAAACTGATGCTGTTGCTGGTGGCGCGTGGAGTGCGCGATTCATTCATGGGAATACTCAAGTTGCATCGTCTTGATGAGGATGTGCATGATGAATCAACTAGCAGTTCATCTAGAAAGGATGAACCACTGAGTGCCCTTGCAAGACGTAGGTCAGAACATCTCAAGCACACAGAGCGTAAACATGATAGGTAGGTCTTCATGGTGTCACCAGTAATTGTTATGTTTGCACATGCACACACAATCAACCGCAATTATGTCATCTACTCCCAAACACTATACAACATATTCACCCATTAGCCTCAACACATGATATGAATATACACCCTAACTGCATACTACAACACAACATTATAGTTTTTCACTTATCTTGGACAACTGGACACCATTGTTTGCAGTGTTTACATGAGTCAACATGATCCTGACTGTCTACCACACCTGCATAATTATAGTGTATTATTATTTATGAGTATTTGTACAGTTTGGAAAAATATATCCACGTTTTCTTTCTTCTTATATGCTGTACCATGAGAACAATCATTGGGTGTGATTGTATGTATATGTATTATATATATACATATATGTTTATGTTTGATTTGTATATTCACATATTATGGTACATGTATGTACAATTAATTACCAATCTATTGTTTATTACAAGCACAGGAGGACAGAGTAAGTAATGCGTAATGCTAGGCAGCTCCCCAAATGTTTTGTATACCCATAGCTTCATGCAGAGACCCGTCCACCCGTCATATGAATGGGTAAAAACCTTTGTTAATGGGTCGAAATATGGGTGGTGGTCTGGTGGACGGGTAAAAAATGAAGGCGCAAAAAAGGTCTTCCAAAACCTTAGATATTGTCAGTTATGCCTCAAAAGTGAGTGTAAAATGGTGTCACATGTGTGTTTGTAGTCCATTTTAAGTCATCAGACACATTCAAAGTTTGAAAACTGGCTCAACATTTAAGATCCATGTGTCCACCAAAACATGTGTGACTGGCAATAATTTGGTCCTGCATAAAGCCCTGTGTATACCCCAATGAGCAAGTCAAAAATGAAATATATATACATAGATATATAAAAACGACTGAAGACTAATAGATGCACTCATCAGTTTACAACTGCAATAATACTGGTAGTTCACCCTTTCTTACCATCACTATATGATTTCAGATTTTACCACCCGTCATTGGTGTTAACATAAATTTGTCTTAACGTATGTTTCACTTTCTAGATGATAGCAAATGAGACAACTGATTTCCCCTGTGTTACCTAGTGACATTGCTCCCCAGTAGTGATCAAGATATTTTCTGAATTTTTTAATGCAACCATCCCTAAGGGTTTGGTGTTGTGACTTTTGTCTCCAAATTGTGTGATGAATGTTAAACTGATGTGAAGGGATACTCCAGTCAATGAGAGGTTCACAGTATTAACTTATATATGTATACTATATTGGTTGTGCCTAGTAATTGTGCACAAAGATCGTTAATAAACAATTACACCGTAATTATAGTTTAATGGTATCAAAACATGCTATCTTAGATTCAGGGCGCTGCCATCTTGAGACTTATGCACCAGTTGCCTTAAGCCAAATCATTTACATCACTGGCGCATTATTAAAAAAGGCAAGGATTGGCGGAATCTTCGATAATAATTGTGATAGTGACGTAAGCAATTCGCAACGTACTGGATACATCAAATACCATTAGGATATTCAAACATGCATGCGCCAGTGACGTAAGCGGTTTACATCACTGGCGCATAAGTCTCAAGATGGCAGTGCCCTGAATCCAACATGGAGTGTTTCTGGTACAATTAAACCATAATTAATTGTTTATTAATGATCTTTGTGCACAATTACTTTGCACAACCAATATATTATACAGAGGTAAGTAAATGCTGTGAATCTCTCATTGACTGGAGTATCCCTTTAAGCATGTGTGCATTTATTTGCAGTGAGCCGCGTGTTTTACAGAGGATGTTGCTTTGTTGCGCATGGAATGGTGGCCTTTTTTTGGTAAGTCACAGATTTAGAAAGTTGGCCTAGTTGTAGGAAAATATAAAATTTTTAAAGGCACCATTTTTTGGCTCAGTTCAAAGCAATAATATTAATTTCTCAGTTATACCAAAGACAGCGTGATTGTGATTATTGGTAATGAATTGTGTTTAGAACGTTATGTGAGATACACCTTTCAATGTGTAAAATTTTGTATTTGTGGAAGTCATTGTTTGTTTTCTTGACGTTGCATGAACATGATATTGTTTTTCTTTCAGCTGAGTATCTTGGTTTTCAATGGATTAATAATACCGGGCTTACAATTCTTCATTCATCTAATATTTGGTAAGGAATATGCTTTTTACTCATTAAAATTCAATCATTGGGGAAATTTGTATTTACTTCACAATAAATTACAACTTTATAGTTGAAGCAAGCATTACATGTTGTAATGTAATTTTTCCTTAATGCACACATTTACACTGTCTCAGTCCTAGTCTACTCATCTATAAAATAACATAAAAATACATAGCAATTGTTATACCAAAAATATCATAATACTGGTATATTATATGTATGAGTTGGCAATGTTAACATTTTAGTCATATTGTACATACAAACACATGCATGCATATTCATGAGGTTTGCATGAAGGATACAGGCTATATTGACTGTATGTATTTAGAAACATAGTTTTTGTAATAATAAAAAAAATATTTTGTTTATGTGTCATATGTTTGTGGACATATTTTTGTGTTCTAATTCATACATCATAGTTTGTATTTAAGGGAGGGTGCCAGCCTCCCGGCACGGCATTCGCAGCGCAGTAATTTATAGCGGGAAGTCTGCTATCTAGAACGTGGGAAAGTTAAACATCAAAGGGTATTGCAGTTAACTCTGTTCGCCTCTGCAGTATTGCATTTGAATTTTTTACAGGTGGAATCTTTCAAATTGCGAACATTGTTCCAAGCTTAGTAAAGTATCTAAACACAAATTGGCAGGCAGTAAACCTTCAACATGCATATTGTAGTCATAGAAACGTTACATTAAATGAAAAAGTAAAACCCAGGAGCAGGCACCCTCACTTTAAAGGGATACTCAGTGAGAGATTCACAGCGTTTACTTACATCTGTATAATATATTGGTTGTGCATAGTATTTGTGCACAAAGGTCGTTAATAAACAATTAATTATAGTATAATTATATCAGAAATATGTTGGATTCATCTTGAGACTTATGCGTCAGTGACGTAAACCGCTCACGTCACTGGCGCATGCACGTTCGAACATCCTACGTCTGTCGAATCGTATTTGATGTATCCAGTACGTAACAGATTGCTTACATCACTATCAACATTTTTAGCAAAGATTTCGCCAATCCTTGCCTTTTTCAACAATGCGCCAGTGATGAAAACAATTTGGCTTACGTCACTGGCACATAAGTCTCAAGATGGCAGTGCCCTGAATCTAAGATAGCATGTTTATGATACCATTAAACTATAACTAATTGTTTATTAACGATCTTTGTGCACAATTACTAGGCACAACCGATATAATATACACATGTAAGTTAATACTGTGAACTTCTCACTGACTTGGAGTATCCCTTTAAGACAGAGTATATTCAGAGTCCAAACCTTGCTATTTTGTGCAGTGTATCTTTCACAGGACTTGTTCCAACGGACCAACCAACTTGACATGTTGACGATATTGTGTTACGTGTCACTGTGTTGCTGTAGGTGCCACTGATAATGTTCTGTTTTTCTCCCCAGGTGGGTCATCAACACATAACATAGTTTGGTCCTGGGTCGGTCCAATGCTGTCGTGGACGTTCAGTGCCCTGTGGGTGCTGCCTCTCTTTCTGCTAAGCAAGTTAGTTAACAGCCTTTGGTTCCAGGTAAGTTCTGTAGACACTCGTTTCTAATAATGTTATAATGTACTGTTTACTCAAAACTGCTCATCCTCTTCGCTTCGTCTCTCTGTTGGTGTCAAAATGGTTGACGTTTGTTCATTAGTTAACAGGGAAGTAATTGCAATAAATGATGAATCTGATAAGCCATGTGTGTGACATTGACTGTCATATGTGGATGTCAGGCACTGCTAAATATAGGCTAATATGACAGGTTCGCTTACTAGAATGAATATTTGTTGTTTAGCTTTCTCACATTCTTGACAGCATAAGTCCCGTCACAAGTTACTGCTCTGCCAATTCTGGACAGAAGAGCCGACACCCTATCTTTGAACAAATTCCCAGTGTACATCCAGCGACAGGCAGACGATGTATGTATAGTTGTACACATTGGTGTGTTGTCAGGACATTGCTGACGCTGCGTACCGACGCACTCGAGGCCGTCCCCAGATGCTGCCGACATTTGGCAAGATCATTGCTGACATCATCTTCAGTCTGTTGTTGCAGGGACTCTTCCTCATACAGGTCAGTTCTCGTTTATCTGGTCACACAGGTCAGTTCTCGTTTATCTGGTCACATTATGGGCTCAAATGTTTAATTGTTTAAATACATTTTATCTACTGTAATGTTATCGTCTTTTTATCAATTAACATTATTAATTTACTATTATTATTTTTTATAATTTATTAATGTAATTTATTGTATTTTAAATATTATATATATATATATATATATATTATATCTATTTAAAAGCTACTTTTTAATAATTTATTAATGTATAAATATATATATATATATATATATATATATAATTTTAAAATACATTAATAAGGTAGAAATACTATATATATATATATATATATATATATATATATATATATATATATTAAATTCATACAATTGGTTGGATGGTCGAATAAATAGTATATATATATATATATATATATATATATATTAAAATAATATATGATTAAAAAATTTTTAAAATAATAATATAAATTAATAATGTAATTGATAAAAAAGACGATAACATTACAGTAGATAAAATGAATTTACATCATTTCATATATATATATATATATAGATATATAATTTCATATATATATATATATATACATATATATATAAATATATATACAATATATATATATATCTGTGTGTTTCAGGGAACTCTCGCAGTATTTCTACCGATTACTGTGATTGGACAACTCATCTCTCTCCTCCACATGTGTCTGCTGTATTCACTCTACGCCTTCGAGTACAAATGGTTCAGCATGGGTGAGTACAAATGGTTCAGCATGGGTGAGTACAAATGGTTCAGCATGGGTGAGTACAAACAGTTCAGCACGGGTGAGTACAAACGGTTCTGCACGGGTGAGTACAAATGGTTCAGCATGGGTGAGTACGAATGGTTCAGCATGGGTGAGTACAAATGGTTCAGCATGGGTGAGTACAAACGGTTCTGCACGGGTGAGTACGAATGGTTCAGCATGGGTGAGTACAAATGGTTCAGCATGGGTGAGTACAAATGGTTCAGCATGGGTGAGTACAAACGGTTCAGCATGGGTGAGTACAAACGGTTCTGCACGGGTGAGTACGAATGGTTCAGCATGGGTGAGTACAAATGGTTCTGCATGGGTGAGTACAAACGGTTCAGCACGGGTAAATAGAAATGGTTGAATTTTCAAGGATACAGGCACAATAGAAGTGTTACAATTGTTGTTATTATTATAATGAAAAAAATTACAGAAAAATATAAATTGCTGCAAAATACTTCGAAAGAATAATGATCTGAATTGTTGGTTTTGTCAAAGCATATCACATATCACCACAGTATTGCAGTTATCGTAGCATGAGTTGTTTAACTGAATGGTCGTGCTTCAGTGAACATTGTCTTGCAGGGTGGGAGGTCCACAAACGTCTCTCCTACGTGGAGAGTAACTGGCCATACTTTGTGGGATTTGGTCTGCCGCTTGCCGTCTTCACATCTATTTCAAGTTCCGCTGTAATCAAGTGAGTCTCAGAAGCAGTCAGTACCGGGGGTACTCACTTCTCCGACACCATCTCGGTGTATTGAGTAACTAAATGAACAAATTCCGTTTTTAAAGTCTATTTTAAAATATATATAAATTTTGAGGCAACATTTGTTAATTACTTGTTAAAAACTGTCGTTGGCATCAACCGTCTTGAAACCATGTATCACTCCCTGAGTATTGTGATTTTATGTATTTAATTCTAAAGCCTGAGGGCAGTGATATTGATTAAGGCAAAATACAAATAAATGTTATTATTATGTATTATTATAGAAATTATTAATTATTATTATTAGGTAAATTGGACAAACCGAGAATGTTTATGATTCAGCGGCTGTGTCTTCTCAATGGTCTTTCCACTGCTTATTATAAGCGGCAATGAAGCGGAGCCAATCGACGAAACGTTGTAAGTGTAAACTACACCATTTCCGTGCCGTTATTTCAGTACATCACATGGTGACTAGTATAAGTTTCTCACCAAATCGTGTTTGAAAAGTTGCCTGAAACGGTGATCACGATTTGAATTTTTCTCTGAACAGAATATTCAGTTTACACCTCAGTTGCAGAGATAATCTGCAATGTTTCTAAAGACAACAAGTTTAACAAAATGGCTGTTAGAAATCAACACCCTGGAAGACTCCAAGTAACATTGAACAGTAACCACCTATAACTAATAATAACAAATAACTAATAATAACTAACTAATAAATAACAAGTGTAATAACCATGAGTTGGCATGCACAATGATTGCTCTTAGAAGAATAACAGACATGTTTATTATATTCCAGCAACTATCCCCTTCGACTCTTCACGCCGGTTGTCATCATCAGCAATGCAATCTTTCAGCACTCGGTAAAAAGAACAAATGTACACCAGGTGGCGCATCCGAGCCAGTCAGCATCTGCGACACATCGACAAGTCAGACTTCAGGAACGGTGAACGGCGGCGACTACATCTCGTTGTAACCACTCCTACCTCCGCCATCATGTCGCTGTAGCATCTTGTTTAGATGACGAGTTTCCGTGACAACGTGATAACTGATGCTGAACTGCAGAATGTGTATTTAGCGCAACTGTAGAATGCAATCACATTTTATTTGTTGAAATAGTAGTCTGTGTGCATTCTGTCATGTAGAGTGCTTAATAGTATTTGATGTGCATTCTGTTGATAGCCTGATCCCATAAGGGGCTGTGTGTAATAATGATTTATAGGAAGTTACCATTTTTATTTGTATGTAAGACACCCTTGAATCTAACATTGAGGTTTAGTATTGTGTCGGACGACCCGTCATTGTAACAAGACAGTCTCTTCAGTGTTGTAGCAATGTCCGCAGTATTTCAGGATTATCATGCAAGTGAAACAATGTACCAGGTGTGACAGAATGACATGCTGAATTGAACTGCAATCACATTTGTCACATATCTGTATAATATTACAACAAACGTGTACATAACTAGAGCGCAAATTGGATGTATATGTCTGTTTATGGCTGATTGTATAGGTGTGCTTGATAACATGTGAATGAAACATCATTAGAATATAACAGACCTCACAATTTGAGACATCTAGTCAATGTCTGCTTGTTAATGTGTGTGAAGTGAGAGCTTTCAGTGATAGACCTGTATGGAAGTCAAATCAGTTGTGAGCATAATTTGTGCATAACGAAAAAATGCTGATTATCTAATTTTTTTATGTAGCTTGTATGTCAGAGGTGATATATGTTGTTATATCTGGACAACCCACTGGTGTCTTGTTATCTAGAGATAATTACAGCATTGTCAGTAACACAGCCGTACCAATAACGAGGAAAGCATTTTTCCTTAAATCACACGTCATTTCAATTATAATTTTATTAAAAATATTGTGTAAGGAATTATGATTGATTTCATCGCTTCCCATCAGTACATTTTAATAACTATTGTAACATGCTAACAATTATTATTTGAAACAGATCACATTGCAGCTTGTTAGTTCAACACAGAATGATGTCTGACTGTATTTTAAAGATGGGCAATGCCTAATACTCAGACACTTAGCTCTTTGGAGGATTTTACTCTTGCACTGTTTGATATAATATATGTGCCTATTCTACAATGGAATGTTGTACTTGATACTAATGTTATGCATTTAACAATCAGTACCGTGTGTCTCAATGTTCAATCACCAAGTCATAATAAATGATAACCCCCAAGACTGTGTCCTTGTGTAATGTAGTAAGTACCTTGCCAGAGTGGCATGTGTCGGTGACCAAGACAATAGTTCAATTCTTGTTTCAGATTATGTTTGACACAACCAAACATCTGGCAAAACTATTATCAACTATAATGACTTGCTAGCTCATATTGAATAATTAGAAAAACAACCATTAAAATAACTCTATTTGGTATTACTTATAAAATAACTTGTTAAATACCAAATCTGGACATGGATCCTACCTTCGGTAGAAACAAATTTACAGTTCCTTTTGTAATTACAGTGTACGACCATTTAGTTTGTTCACAAAATAAATGAATGGTCCCATGAAGGGGTGTTTTAACAAAAGAATGCGATAAAAGCAAAATTACCTTAATCCTAAACAGCTCATACACAGTACATTACTGGTAATGTTCAACAGAGTCCAGAGATAACGCTGCATGCACGCACCACAGAAGCAATGACCATTTTCACATGAAACAGTGGCACACCCACTAGTCTGCCCCCTCCACTACAACCGGGGCACAATCGTCGGGTTCGGACGTGAAGTCCCATTTGAACTTCTTGGTCAGGTGGTTCTGGAAACGTTGAGCTTTACTCCTGAGACTTTCCGGAGCATCGCTGTCGGCCACATTGGCGAAGAACACCTGCAGATTAGAAGTAAGGAAATTGTCCCTCGACACGATATCAACGAAGAAGTCTTCTGGCACTTCGGCTAGATGATAGTGAAGTACCGTGATGAACTGTTCATAGAGATGTGGGTGTTTCGCCAGGGCCTCGTCACACGAACACAGCAGTGCGACCAATTTCTTCCACTGTTCAAACCCGTCGTAAACTTGACCCGTGAGAAAGCAGATAAACGCAAACTGAATCTCCCCAAGTACCCCGACTTCATCGCCCTTGTACTTCGTATGCAGTAGCCGTTCCAGACAGAAGCTCGAATCCATGCTGTATTTTGTGATTTCCTGCGGTGTGGCCCCCTTCAGGGTATTGTCGCACATCAAATTGGCTGAAGCGGATCTCGCTTCCAGGAACAGGATGTATGGCAGGGAGACCGTCATTGTCCACGTCAGAATCGGAAAGAGCTGCGGCCTGCCGACGCGATTCCGTGGTGCTGCGTTCTGACTGCACCTGCATCACAGAACAGATTCTCCCGTTCGCTGGCTGCAGATGTGTAATCAGCTCTGTCGTGATGTGGCTCGTCAACGATATCCATTTCTTGTAACTGAAAAAAGATTTTTTTATTTAGATTAAATCGGGTTCAAGTACAGTAGTACTTAGGCCAGCATTATCTGGAATAGAGGGTCCAACTAAATCAAAATGTACATCGATATACTATCAAAGATCACAATTCTGCTTGAAGATATGATCACTGTGATGCAAATTATAAGTTTTAGCTGTATTTTAATGAAGAGCCTCTGTTCACTTCGATCATTTATACCCATATAAAGCTGGGATGCCAGGTACTACAAACTCAAAGCATAATTTTGTTTACAATCTGTAACAACTTTCTTTGTTTTTTATGCATGTACACATAGCTTAGTCAATGCCTGTTCGTCTATCAACTGGTTGCTTGATATAAAACCTTTAGCAATTAATCAGATGTACACAGCCTATACTGCACACACCTCTTGTACGGGTACACGCCAAGGTATCGATCAAGTTCCTTCTTGTTTTCTTCCACTCTCCCCACTTCCTCCGCACTCGCACACACCAGGTCTACACAGACATTGTACATGTTTCAATGATGTCAGAGACATTATACATTGTGTAGTACACTTTCAGTTCCAACATTAACATAATGCCATACAGAACAGACTCAAATACAAAGCCACTGGAGCTATGATATGACGCACTGAGTCTTAGGTTGCCATATCAACTATTATCAAAATTAGATCAGAGAGCAAAAAATTATAACTTGAAACAACACAGAGAACAAAGGTGGCTAAACAAGAGCACCATTGTTGCCATGACAATAACAGATCCCCAAAATGTCAGTAGAGTATCACCTGTCTTTGGTGATATATATAGCTCTCTCTCTTAAACAATCACAATTATTTCTAACAACAATATACCTGCAGTGAGTAACAATATGTCATGTGACCAGTGACAACAGAGTCAGGTCTATGTACTTGCTATGTGCAACCATGACACACTGACAAGTGACAACCAAAGTGACAACAACGCAGCAAAATATTGTGATCGATAGCAAAATTCAATATTATTCAAGATTTTCCCACAAATCATAATAAATCATTATAGAGATTGTACTAAAATTCCCCCATCACCCTCCACATTGAATACCTCTTCTATGCATGTGACCTAGGATGATGTAACTTTTCAAGATTTGTTGGAGAACTCACAGGGTTAAATATTTCAAAAGGCTATGTACGCCACTTGATATCAGAAATGTTATCTGTCTTGAGTTGAGTGACCACTTGTCTTGAGTTGAGTGACCACCTGTCTTGAGTGGAGTGACCACCTGTCTTGAGTGGAGTGACCACCTCTATTGAGTGGAGTGACCATCTGTCTTGAGTTGAGTGACCACTTGTCTTGAGTTGAGTGACCACCTGTCTTGAGTGGAGTGACCACCTGTCTTGAGTTGAGTGACCACTCTCTTGAGTGGAGTGACCACCTGTCTTGAGTGGAGTGACCACCTGTCTTGAGTTGAGTGACCACCTCTCTTGAGTGGAGTGACCACCTGTCTTGAGTGGAGTGACCACCTGTCTTGAGTTGAGTGACCACTCTCTTGAGTGGAGTGACCACCTGTCTTGAGTTGAGTGACCACCTGTCTTGAGTTGAGTGACCACCTGTCTTGAGTTGAGTGACCACCTGTCTTGAGTTGAGTGACCACCTGTCTTGAGTGGAGTGACCACCTGTCTTGAGTTGAGTGACCACTCTCTTGAGTGGAGTGACCACCTGTCTTGAGTTGAGTGACCACCTGTCTTGAGTTGAGTGACCACCTCTCTTGAGTGGAGTGACCACCTGTCTTGAGTTGAGTGACCACTCTCTTGAGTGGAGTGACCACCTGTCTTGAGTTGAGTGACCACCTGTCTTGAGTGGAGTGACCACCTGTCTTGAGTTGAGTGACCACTCTCTTGAGTTGAGTGACCACTCTCTTGAGTGGAGTGACCACCTGTCTTGAGTTGAGTGACCACCTGTCTTGAGTTGAGTGACCATATGTCTTGAGTTGAGTGACCACCTGTCTTGAGTGGAGTGACCACCTGTCTTGAGTTGAGTGACCACCTCTCTTGAGTGGAGTGACCACCTGTCTTGAGTGGAGTGACCACCTGTCTTGAGTTGAGTGACCACCTCTCTTGAGTGGAGTGACCACCTGTCTTGAGTTGAGTGACCACCTGTCTTGAGTTGAGTGACCACCTGTCTTGAGTTGAGTGACCACCTGTCTTGAGTTGAGTGACCACTCTCTTGAGTGGAGTGACCACCTGTCTTGAGTTGAGTGACCACCTTCTTGAGTGGAGTGACCACCTGTCTTGAGTTGAGTGACCACCCCTCTTGAGTTGAGTGACCACCTGTCTTGAGTTGAGTGACCACCTCTCTTGAGTGGAGTGACCACCTGTCTTGAGTTGAGTGACCACTCTCTTGAGTGGAGTGACCACCTGTCTTGAGTTGAGTGACCACCTGTCTTGAGTGGAGTGACCACCTGTCTTGAGTTGAGTGACCACTCTCTTGAGTGGAGTGACCACCTGTCTTGAGTTGAGTGACCACCTGTCTTGAGTTGAGTGACCACCTGTCTTGAGTGAGTGACCACCTGTCTTGAGTTGAGTGACCACCTCTCTTGAGTGGAGTGACCACCTGTCTTGAGTTGAGTGACCACCTGTCTTGAGTGGAGTGACCACCTGTCTTGAGTTGAGTGACCACCTGTCTTGAGTTGAGTGACCACCTGTCTTGAGTTGAGTGACCACCTGTCTTGAGTTGAGTGACCACCTCTCTTGAGTGGAGTGACCACCTGTCTTGAGTTGAGTGACCACCTGTCTTGAGTGGAGTGACCACCTGTCTTGAGTTGAGTGACCACCTCTCTTGAGTGGAGTGACCACCTGTCTTGAGTTGAGTGACCACCTCTCTTGAGTGGAGTGACCACCTGTTTTGATAGATCACTTGTCCTGAGAGACCAATTGCCTTGAGAGACCATTTGTTGTCTTGAATTACCATCTGTCTTGTGGGACCATCTGTCATGAGAGACCACCTGTCTTGTGAGATCATCTGTCTTGAGAGACCACCTCTCTTGTGGAACCACCTGTCTTGTGAAACCACCTCTATTGATTGACCACCTGTCTTGTGAGACCACCTCTCTTGAGAGAGTGCCTGTCGTTAGAGACCACCTGTCTAGAGACACCATGTATTGAGAGAACGTTGTAGCTGTGCATATGGAGTGGTCTCACCAGATAGGTTCTACCATAGCTTAAAATTAGTTTTTAAAAGTCATTTCTTTTTTAACTGTATTTGATTCAAATTACTGCCCACTCTCATAAAATAATGAAAATAAACATTCGCTCTTCATGATGTTATATTATACATGGGCCATGTATGTACAACAATCAGAATGAACATTGTAGTCCCACCTTCATGTTGTTTGTCCCATTTTTTGACGATGACTTCACGCTGTTTGAAGTTGTGAAAGAAACCAGTCCGTGGCGCCACCTGGTCATCTTTTCCGGCAGCTCTGCAAATTAAAAAGAAATGATTTGCATTGGTGCCTTCTGGTGATCAGGTAAATTAAACTTGCTTCCTTTAGGCCTTGTGACTTATACAGTGTAATAAGTTTTGTCATGTCTGACGTCATATTATTAACTCTCACTGAATTTCACAGATGCAAATTTCAGGTATTAACCACAAATATTTTCATCATGACATATAATAGAATATTTTAGTTCCAATCAGTGAGTAAACAGTAAGACAATGCAATTTTTTATGACTGATGTTGCAAATTTTGGCCCATGTTTTCATCTGTTCAGTTTGGATTCCCGCTTTGAACTCATAGTTCAAATCTTTGTGGTTTTTATTGGCTTTCTAAAAAATACCAGTAATCAAACAAGAAACTTATGAAGAAAATATAACAACAAACAGCTTAGTTCTGTTGAAATCACAGTTGTTAGCCTCTGTTTTGTTGACAATATCCAACAAGCTTGAATTTACTCAAAACAGGATACCAATCTTTTGCTTGTATACACTAAGATATATCCTTCATTGTGTGATATATATCTTTTTGTTTTTTTAGGACCACTTTACCACATTGCAAATAAGCTTTCATGTGCTGTCACCAGTATACAATTATGTGCCTTTGTTTACTTGCTTTTGTTTCTTAGAATGTTATTTGCATGTATTAATTATAAGTTTACTTGTTCAAGTAAATCCAATCGATCAACTTATACTGTTCTACCTACCCGTAGTAAACAAAATGAACACCAGGTGGTATCATCTTGACTCCATGAAATCTGCTCCCCGCTCGCCACGAGTTGTAATCGATGCCCACTTCGGTGCCTTCTGGCACTTCCAGCATCACTAACATGGCGCCCTCTTTGAACAGGCGTTGTGCTAGGTCCTGATCAATTTCTGGTGCAGGACAAGTATCGTCCATGTTTGGAAACAACGTAGCTCTGCCCTTATTCAAGTTAACTTTTGGAACACCTAAAATGAAAGGTTAACTGCAGTGCATGGGTTGTTGTGTTGTAATTGCCCTGACGATTTCTTGATGATCGCCCGAGTTTGCACTAATTCTCAAGCTACTCAAGAAATAATGACAACTTTGAGTGTTATTTATCGAGCAGATCTGGATATGCGTGCATGTGAAATGTGTGGATATATTTCTAAGTGATCATGCATGCACGTCCCGATCAATTCGAAAAATAATTAATAAAACCAGCATTAGTTGTCGAGCTGCTTGAGAAATAACAGTTATGTTTCACATTACATCTCAAACTTCTTGACAAGTAGCGGCCTGAGTTTGGCGTTATTTGTCAAGCAGCTGGAGAAATTGCCTGCTGTGCCTTTTCTCCATAACATTTTCTCCACGATGCCAATGGTACAAGAATTGCACGTTTTTGTTATCTACGACTACGTCACTATAATGAAAAACTTAAAAACTGTCAAACACGTTATCATTCATTATTAATATTTGTGAATGAGCATCTGACCAATTAAGTCGAATAAATGCGAATTGTGAGTGGACGAATGCCAATTTTGTTCACAACATGTTACCATCGATCATTGGTAAACCCGCTCATGATGTTTTAGATCGCATTCATAATAGCGCATTATCGCTCACACTGAGAGCGATAATACGGGTCATGGGGAGTATTATTTCAGAAAACTATGATAGATTTTGATACCAACTATTTTAGACAATGCATAACTAGACTACATTATTAAACAAGTCCGCCGGCTATTCCAGTTGACACTTATAGTATGGGGTGACCGTCTACTGACCGACTCTCCGTAAACAGATTTGACAAGTGATACGTACCTTACCTCGGTTATTCAAGCGCCGTGAGATGGCAGCACCTTTTACACTCAGCCTCGATTAACCAGGGTACGTGAGTTGGCAGCACTTTTTCAGCCCCTAGCAGCTCACACGGATAACATTCAAAAACCGGCTAAAATGTCGGCAGGTTTGTTGAAGTCGGTTGGATAGGCGACCTAGCTACCTTCATAATACCATGTTGAATTAAACAATAAAGTCACGATTACAGTGTTTCACTTGTATTATTTGTTCTCTGCAAGTGGCTACCCTTCTTCTTCCAGATCGATACTAAGCTGGGCCCTCGCAGGGCATTATAGTATAGTCCAACGAAGCTGATGCGGTTTTTTGAGGGGGTGTATGCTCTTTTAAAACAAAGTATTTTAAAACGTTAATAAAGATATATTGTATAAACTACTAGTGAGACAGAGTTTTCGAATCTAGATATGATGTGCAAATATCGAAGGCTGGGTGGTCTGCCCTTACATGACGAAAACGCTGGGCTCCCCGCGTTCTGGTATCACTTCGTTGGAGGTATTGCATGCTCGATGGTGATGTCAACATGACCTGTGTTGATTTTGTGAAGGAGACTTAGGCGGTTGTTCTTCCTCATCGCTTCCAGGCTTACAATTATAGCACCTTTAGCATGTCATCAACACATCCTGGTGTTCGATCTGTATGTGTAGTCGCCGCAGCAGAAACTTGCTGCTCGTCGCTGTAGGTTACTTGCTCTAGTTGGCTGACGTCTTTCTGTAGATGGGGGTCCCAAGCAGCAGAGGCATGTTCCACAATGGGCCGTATCATGTAAGTGTAGGAAATTGCCTTGACTTCGGTCGTTGAGCGGTCGATGTCATTTTAGCAAGAAACCAAGGACTCTTTTTTTCCTGCTGTTAATTATTGCTGTACATGTTAGGTTGTCAGTGATTGAAACGCCATGATAGGTATCTAATTGTGTCGGATGTTTCTAGCATATTGTGTATGGAAGGTGTGCGATGTTTGACGGGACAGTTTGGTTTTCTTTGGCATTACTCTCATGGTGCCGATTAAATTCCATCTGCCAGTCCTTCTCCCACTGATCAAGCCAGACCACATTTCTATTTCCATTATAATGTTTGTTTCATTTCCTACTAACCTTCATGAGATCTGTTATTGACAATTTCACAGCATATTTACCCTCCATAGGCAGAAGGTCTGTGAAAAAGTTGTGTAATTCTCATACCTCAGGCTCCCACAAACTTCTTTCCAACACCCCTCCATTCTCCGTTTCTGTTTGAACCACCCACGGATTGCCCCGATTACATCACCAAGCAAAATGACAACTGTATTAATACGCAGAAATGCACCGACTGACAGCTGTCATAATTTGACAGCTCTGATGCCACGTTGCACAAAAACATCATTTCTATTCACTCCACACTACACATGTGCTCACAGAAATACAGACAACCTGTATAATGCTGTTTTTATAGGGTACTCTTTGGTCGCACGGGTATATGGCGGACGAACACCTTATTGTGGTCTTACATCCAGTGATGACAGATCTGACTGGAGAGCCACCTGGTCTCTGCCAGTAGCGATGCTCTTAAAGTCATCTGTGAACAGATTGGTAAGACATGCACGACATCTGGAAGATAATTATAATGTGCGAAAGGAAAAGGAGAAGTCCTAGGACGGTGCCCTGGGGCACTCTCGACGTGACATCCGTCTGGGTGGAATGTATCTCCCCTATAAGGACCCCCTGCTTTATGTTCACCAAGAACAATTTAATCCAGTGGAAAGTGTTTCCCGAATGACTGAGTAGTCGAGTTTGTGAAGACGAGGACGACGAGGCACCTTGTTGGACGCCTTGCTGAAATCGAGCAAAATGACGTCTATTTGGTGACCCGCTGGCTGGCAATCTCGTGGACTGTGACTACAAGCTGGGGTTCGCAGGAGCACCTGCGTCGAAATCAATGTTGACTGTTATAGCATACATTGTTCTCGTCGAAGTGCTTCAAGATGTTACTGTGGACAATGTGCTCCAGTACATTGCACTTGATGGACCTGAGTGACACTGGGCGGTAATTGCTTTCTTGGTGTTTCTCCCTTTCGTGTTTATGGGTACCACCAATTATTGGGAAGTTCACCTGCGCGATGCGAAAGCTGGAACAGACTTGTGTGAGAACTGGCGTTATTTCATCATCGACGGTCTTAATCTATTCCTTTTTAATGATACGTTTTGCTGGTATATGTCTGCTTCAGTTTAGTTTGTCTTTTATAAGTGTCCCTGCTTCTAACTAGCCGGTACCTTGTAAAATATCCCGATTGTTTTTTGTTGATATCGGGAGATATCCCGATTTTAGGTTGATTCGACTTGGAAGCTTTGTAAATATAGCAATCCAGTCTATCAAAATACAAAACGAAATTTATTGTGCAGAAACCCAACCACAAAATAAGGAAATTGAGGAAATTGTCCGTCTTCGGCAACCGCTAGGATAGGAGCGGCGCTGCTAGAATTTGGAGAACTGACTTTACTTTGAGGCAAGTGGCGACCTCACACTACGCATACAACACCACTTGACCTTTCACGATGATGTCACCGTCGCCTCGGTAGACATTGTTCTATTGGTAACCAGCTGAGATTAAGGACAGATGCAGCCGTTGTTACCTTTTGGATGCGACCAAAATTCCAATCGCATGAAATCGCGACGGGTGCGCTCCGACAATTAACGTGTTGTAGAAATAAAATAACAAAGATAAAGTTGATGTGCGTAAATGAGCGATAAGACCACGAGTTGCTGTATTCTGGGAAATCATCAACGAGGGAAGCTGGTGTGTGATAGTACTTGCATATCGCGAGCAACTCTGGCAAACTGGATACGGTCAATGTTTGAAGGAATGTGCGCTGGTATAGTTCATGCTAGTGACAATAAGGAGACGGATGTGACAGGACAGCTGTGACAAGACTTGTGTGACGCAACCATTGATGTGATTTGTGTGACATGACCATTGTGACATAATATGTGCTCCAAGGCTATTGTGATAAGGCCCATGAAGCAGGACCAAAACAATGCTAAAATTTATGTTGACTAAAACAATATTTGTGTGCTTTCCTCAAAACACCTCGATTTGCGCCCCGTTTGACTTTAATGAAAAACACTCGCACTCTTGCTCACATACACTGGGAGGGTCAGAACCGTATGTCTGCCACACAAAGAAAATATACCGGACATTGCTCCCTTTCGACCCAAATTCGGGTCGCGTCCCGTGGGTCAAGACCCGCTGGTCTATTAACTGTCTGTTGTTGGCTGGTGTTGAAGTCTGGAAGCTAGTCCGTAAACATTGGCACATTGTGTCGTTGTGTCTCGGCAAGGCGACACCCAGATGGCTATTTGTGTTACGTAATTTGCGGTGCATCGTGCAGGCCGTGAGACCGTGCGTCACCAGTACATGCCGAATGCAAGTATGTAAGTATGCGACGTCCTGGTTGGCTGGTCGTGGCACACTTACATAGGTGACCTTTCTAATGCTGGGAAGGCGCCGGAGTTTGGCCCTGGATCGCCTTTACAGTTCAGTGTATTCTGCAAGATATATATATATTTTAATCAAGTCCAAAGTTTGAAGCCGTATCTACTTTACATAGTAGTATATTTTACAAGATCTGCTTTTAAATTAATCATTGTCTTATGGTAACACATGAGGCACATGTTAGCATTTATAATAACATTAACATTTCGTCTCTCAGCGCGAGCGAAGGATACCGGAAGTCGTTCTATTCCGGCAGGGGAAACATGGATACACCGGGCCTGTTAACGTCGATTGACGTCTGTCTGACGGTTTTGCATAATGTTATTGTCTTACGTTGCATCATTTAGTTCAGTAGGCCCCTACTTAGATTATGTGACTGTAAGACCGCATTCTATCATCTTTATAATTTATCCATTTTACTCTAACGTACCGTCGCTGATCGATGATCTTCATCTTTCCTCTTTTACCATCAGGTAATTATTAATTAATAAACCAATAATAATTCGTA
>JAODUO010000173.1:335000-350000 GCA_025642075.2 Ridgeia piscesae | reverse complement strand
ATGTTTCCGTTCTGTACTTGACGCGTTTTATAAAATAGTTTTCATTGATCAGTATTGTAATTCTATATACTCATCTTAGATGAAATGACAAGATTCATGTATGTGTTGGGATAATCAACAACACTGGTTTTATTTGTGGTATTTTAGCCCGTAGATACAATCTATGTTTAACATCATAAAATTGCAATAATAACATAATTACCATGGTTAAAAAACTGTAATATATTCACTAATGGCACATTTCGTTCACTCTTTTAGTTTTTAATATGTAACAGTAAAAAAACGTTTTGTATGTGGCGTATTCATTCTGTATGTGACTAATTTCATAACCCAAACACAGCGAAATAAATTTTAAATCTTTAAAAAATAATTCACCGGAATGTCGTGTTTCGAGTGACTATATCTACTAAAGCACGCATGTTTTAGGAGTTCAGATGCCCACTAGTCAAAGCTATCGCTTCAAGAAACGGTGTTGAGCAACAACGATATTATCGCGAAGACCTGCGGCCAGAGTGTATTGAGCCCGCTTCCCTCCTTCGGTGGTGTACGCTACAGCGACATGAGGCATGAAGATGCCAGTGCAGTGTCATTGACATCCTCGGGCACGGGCCACTTGTATCGGTTCATTTTCCCTACCATTGGATGAAAGGACTTCACTCGACCTGTGTCATCCTGTACGACACTTTATTCTTCACCTACATAGCTGATGACATCAAAGTCGTAGAACTCCTGGACGTGGGAGTCTTCACCTGCTTCTCCCCTTGATGTCTGCTTGTTTAGCTGGAGAGCAGGAACTGGCGTAGGTTGTGGGAACAGTATGTTTTCCGTCCAACCCTGGCATCAAAGAACATACTGGTAAAGTTGGAAGCGGTAGATCCATAGCAGGACGTCTTCCGCACCATCAGTACCCCAGGCTGGAGGCACACCGCTGCACGATACGTTACAGTTCCCGTGGAAGTCGTCAGTGCACCGAGTGCCAGCCGACTTTCACCGATGTCATCCTTCGTCACAACCAGGAAGCGTACTGTACCGGAGGGGTTCCCGAGGATGTTGCGACTCGACCATGAGTCAATGGCTTTTTGCGTTACACAGAGAGTGCTCCATTAAATAGGAAAATACCCAGCATATAAGAAGTACTGCAATAGCAGGTCCTGCACAACTACATATTTATATACATACATAGCTACAGCTTTTTCACAAACATTAATAAAACACAGTTTAAAAGTTGTAATTGATAAGTGTGGTTAGTACTGATCTGTCACATACACATTTTATGCTTATACATATACAGCAAGGACCACAACAAACAACTTGACAGCTGTGTGTAACGTTAGTTAGTACTGTCACATATGCTCTTTATAACTAGTAGATAGTATGCATTAAGTCATTCATATGTCCGATATGCATTGTTCTGTCAAGGGGTAACTACACAAGTTAGAGAATAGCATCACCGGTCTTACCTAAGCGTCTGATCTTGATTTCAAAAGTGTTGATTCAAAATGTCACGTAGCCGTGCGGTGTCAGAGACACACTGCAAGAAGCCAAGATGTTGTACTGAGTAGCCCAACAATTTCTTTTGAAATTGTTTCGTAATTGACGATTTTGGTCTGTACGTGACGCACGCATTTTGTTCATATGTCACAGAAAACCTTTATTTCTTTGTCAGTTTGTAGTATGATAAACTACAAATATACGGAACGACGTTTAAAGCATTTCGGCTTTCTTTGTCATGCGATAGGCCCACCAATTTTGCGGAGCGAAGACGCATCGCCATGGGCGTAACGATATTTTTTGGACTTTTTTGGACACCGTTTAGACAAAATAAGTGAAAATATGAATTAATTGTCGTAAAAATACTTCGAACCTATATTAGTCACCATGCCAATTGTCTTATAGCAGGGATACAATTTAGATTTAATAAGATAAAATATTATTAAACTTAAAATCCAATAAGACACTTGGCATGATGACTAATATAGGTTCGAAGTATTTTTAAGACAATTAATTTATATGTTACCTAATTTTAATAGGACGGACTTCTTCTTCAACCAACTGAATAAGTGTCGAGAAAATCCCGCTCTGCATCGCGTGTATCGGCGATATTACGAGAAACCCTTCGACTCAGTCTACACTCAAACAGTACTGACCTCGCTTCAAGATCAGGGGATAGAAGATGCGTACATCTACCTTCTGAAGGACATCTACACCAACAGCCCAATGAATGTCTACTTACACAAAGACAGCAACAAGATCAACACCAGGAGAGGAGTTGGACAGGCATACACCATATATCACCCAAGCTCTTTACGGCAACGCTCAAAACCATTCCCGAAGACTGACCTGGAAAAACCAGACGCTCGAGGATAGACGGAGAATATATCAGTCATATTCGCCTCGCTGACGACATACACGTATGCGCTAATACACCAAATGAACTACAACAAATTCTACAGGAACACGCTGATGGAAGTGAAAATAAATTAGGGTCTGAAGATGATCAAGTGGAAGGCAAAGGTGATGTTGGGAAACGACACACCAGTATATGTCAACTTCATTCAGATGGAGAACGTTGAAGGCTACGTCTACATGGGACAGCGATGTAGCTCCAGAAACAAACACCAAGACAACGAGATACAAAGAATCTGGACAGCATTCGCCAAGCATCTCGACATATTCAATGGTAGCATTGGGACCCGCTTGAAGCGGAATGTACTCCTGCGTACTTCCAGCAATGGCATGTAGGACGCAGAAATACGAGCACCCACCAGCCAAGTAAATAGCAACCGCACAGACAAAGGTGGGGAGATAAGTATGTTAAATATAACGTACTGCGTGAAAAAACCCACAGGTCACAGATTTGATTGAACCATCAGATCCACAGGTTTAGTAGCAACTGTTTCTCCTAACCCTACAAGCCCTGTCAAAACAGAAGTGATTTTTGTCCCATCTGTAGTGCACACATATTCCACTTTCCAATGTGTTTTAGTGTGTATACCGTAATCATAATTTGTTTATGATTTTATATCTATACCAGAACATATCAACTATTATTTATCGATGTTCTAAAGAACTATTGTATGTGATTGCTTTTATTTATTTATTTAATTTAAAGTAGTAGCATATTTTATCATAATCGTTTGGCGCATGTGAGTTTATTGTCATGTGAACATACTTGTATCCAACATTACTACGCATTCCAATGTTTTATTGTAACTGCATTGAAAGCACTTAATAATAATAATAATAATAATAAGTAACAGTATTTGTCTACGCCATATCTCTAGCAATAAAACCATTCAGAGGCGCATTACACTTTACATGAATATACAGATTACCTTAAAATAAACAATAGAGACGTAGTTGTAAAATAAATAGATCAGTAAAAATGTTCAATATAAATAAATAATATTAGTCTTAATAATACTAAAATACTAATACTGATAAATAATAGTTAATTATATTACAATTTAAAAATAAATAAATAATACAATAATTGATAAATAGTAGATATTAAAAATAGTAGATATTAAAAATAAATAATAGTTAATTATATTACAATTTAAAAAATAGTTGATAAATAGTACATATTATAAAAAATCGGATATTATAAAATTGTTCTTTTAAAGTGAAACCGCTCTTTTAAACAGAAATGTCTTCAGTTGCTTTTTGAAAGAATTTAGGGAGTTTGTGGCACGCATGGCAAGCGGCAGATTGTTCCAGAGGCGTGGAACAGCACTCGAAAATGCCTCTGTTCTCCCTGCGTACGTAGTCTGCATCGTGGAACCTCCAGTAGGTGAGCACGGGTCGGTTCGTAACGAATTAGTAGGTCGGTTATGTATGATGCAGCTAGTCCACGAAGGCTTCGAAACGTCAACAGCAACACTTTGTACTCGATCCGCTGTTTGATAGGAAGCCAGTGAAGATCGATTAAAACAGCAGTGATGTGGTCGTGTTTCTTCGTTTTGGTTATGAGCCGGGCAGCAGGGTTTTGTACTCTTTGGAGTTTGGTAAGAAGGTGGTCGGAAATGCCGTATAGCAGGCAGTTTCCGTTGTTTAGGCGAGACGTAACGTAAGTATGAATCATAATTTCTGTTGTTTTCCGATCGAGAAGATTCCGGATTTTTCCAATACAATGGATATGGAAATAGGCTACACGACAAATGTGCTGCACTTGGTTATTCATGCTTAGAGCATCATCGAAGAAAACGCCAATGTTGTTGGCAACGGTGGACACTGGCACAACGGTATCACCATGTTTTATGTGCGGCATAGAAAGTTTGATATGTGGCGCGCACATCACACTAATGTCTGTCTTTGTAGCATTGAATTTCAGCTTATTTATATTCATCCCATCTTGTAATTCTGCGACACAATCTTGGATGCGCATGGCTGCCTGGATTGTGTCTTCGTCTGAGTGCGGACTGGACGCGAGACACAGTTGGGTATCATCAGCATATGAACGTCTATCCCGTGTCGACGTGCGATATCACCGAGTGGAGCAGTGTAGCAAATACACATGAGCGGGCCGAGAACGGAACCTTGCGGAACGCCGAACACCACTGGACGTTCCGCGGATATTCTGCCGTGCATTTGAATACGTTGGCTTCGATTCACCAAATACGACTCAAACCATGCAAGACATGTTGCAGTTATTCCACACCGATCTCTGAAGCGGGTTAATATGATCGTATGATCGATCGTATCGAATGCTGCCGATAGATCTAGTAGCACTAGTATGGCAGCCTTGCGCTCATCTAGAATACAGAGCAAATCATTGCGTACTCTCAGCAGTGCTGTCTCTGTGCTGTGGTTTGGACGATAAGCAGATTGCATTTGCTTATATAGATATTGTCTCACAAATGTTTAGAGAAACGGACACCAACGACCTTCTCTACGATTTTGGACACAAAACACAGGTTTGACACTGAACGTTAGTTCTTGACGTCGTTTGCATCAAGCGTTGTTTTCTTCCGCAACGGAGTTACGAGAGCCTTTTTAAAGGCGGAAGGGAAAACTCCTGTCGCAATCGACACGTTAACAATATCAGCGATGACTGGTGCTAGGCTGGATAAGTTGGCCTTCAACAGATGAGTAGGAATCGGATCCAACATTGCACAATTTGCAGGCTGATTTGCTGACCAATTTGGTGATCTCGTCGGTTGTGGTGGGCATGAACGATGACAGATACGAGGAAATACCACAGGGCTCATCGGAACGCATAGCTACGCAATTGCCAACGTTATCAAGGTCGCGTCTGATTATATCAACTTTGTCTATGAAATAGGTGCTGAATTCATGTAGCAATTTTCCCAGGTGTTCATTAGGCAATGCTGGCAGTCGTTTTGTGTGAAACAGAGAACCCACTGTCCGGAAAAGGGCTTTTGGGTTGCCAGCCTGGTCCTTAATTTGGTTGGCATAGAACTCGGACTTGGCAGTATAGATCATCTTCTTAACAATGTCTCTTTGGTTCATGAAGATTTCCAGGTCGACGGTCAACCTGGACAACCTCCATCGCCGCTCCATCCTTCGTCTCTCCTTCCTCGCTGACAGAATGTCGTCGTTGACCCAAGGTGCAGCTGGGCGGATAGTGAGCCATTTAGTTTTCAACGGTGCATGTTTCTCAAGAAGGTCACCCAGAACGTCATTGTATTGTGTTACACTCTCCTCTAATAATCGTTCCTGACTTGTGTATAAGTCAGAATTCTCAATGTCTGTTGAAAAAGAAGTCAAATTGATTGCTTTCATCTTGCGGTAGGTCTTTAGTTCCCTTCGAAAAGGAGGTTTGCGCATTGCAATGCGGCAATGTCCAGAATATCAGCGAACTCTTTGAAGAAATCGATAACCGATGATCCATTCTTCTTGTTTGGTGGTGGGCGATAAACCACGAGCAGAATCACATACGTATAGCGTTAACTTTAAACTCATATCTTCAAAAGAATGAATATTACTGAATGTTTTCAAAAATGTTGCTTTGACAGATTCCTTGTGTAGTATTGCAATGCCACCACCGCGACGGCTGCATCTGGGATGGTGAATTTAATTGTATCCGGGTGGCGTCAGAGCTCTGGTTACAGAGAGGTCCGAATCTTTGTTAGTGATCCAGGTTTCAGTAATTGCAACAATGTCTAGGTCATGTTCATGGTCTAATATGTCAGTTGTTTTGTTGCGAACAGATCTTGCGTTGATTAAGCATAATGACGCTGTTGTAGTCGGGTAGGTTAAAGGATTCGATGTTAGTGTGACTGGAATTACGTTGTCGTGGTGTTGTTGTGAAGATAGCACTCCCACGTAGGGTCTGGCTGGTCCATGGCTGATTACAGTGGAGATAGCGTGTTGATGTTGACGTTGACGTCCGCCTCGGCAGCCACGCTTGGTTGGTCGCCTTACAGCTATGCCAAGTTCCCGTATGGTGTTCCAGGTACGAGGAAGCAAGCG
Source organism: Ridgeia piscesae (assembly GCA_025642075.2). NCBI lineage: Eukaryota > Metazoa > Annelida > Polychaeta > Sabellida > Siboglinidae > Ridgeia > Ridgeia piscesae. The sequence continues at coordinate 343,565 of JAODUO010000173.1, read as the reverse complement.
TGACGAATTGGGATCTGTCGACTGGCCAAGCTGGTGTAAACGACAGGCACTGTATGTGTAAAAGGCTTGGTCAGGCTCGGACACGCAGTGCGACGCTCATTGATGCACGACGGTGGACCTGAAGACTGGCCGGTAGTTGATGGTAGTTGTCAACAATTGGCGTCACGGCTGACCGATTAGTGGCTCAGTTCGTTGATAAAAGCATTAAAAACTTACGAAGATTTTGCACATATATCTCAATTCATCCGTTGAACACAGACTAGATGCACTCAAGGTCAACTCTGCCAAACAATACCTGTGCCAGATAAGAGCAACTTACAGAAAGATCGCAATGTTACAGAGCTCTGTCTTAGGCGCAGCCACATAGGTGCAGCCAACTCTATCTATTAATCACTGATAACTACTGCTAATTATGCTACTGAACGCACCTGATATGTTTCTCGTGTTTTAATGTAATGTTCTCAATAGTTACATCACAATGTTGAAGGTAAATCATGTTATATAGTAAACCCATGACAATGTTAACATCATCTGTAAACCGATTCTGAAAACGTTCACATTGTATAGGCTTTCATTCACGACGTAAACACCCTATCGACACTATTGCGTGGACGTGCGGCGTTAAGGGCAAGCTCATGGACTAACAGTCTGACGTCCACACAATCACGACCGCAAACGAGAAAGATACCTTGGTTCACAAACACCTTTGTGCATTACGGACAACGAGGTGGACTTGTGTTGTGTCCCGTTCAACACGGATTGGAAACGAGAATCACTGGCGTAGCCTATTGTCCCACCGTTTAATCACAATAATAAAATGACAAGGTTGCGCTTAATAAACATTTGTCGAGTCAATGACATTTTCGTTCAAGTGAAGTTTCGAGTCAACTGTTAGATTTCTACTTAATGAGACAGTCAGGATTTAAGCCCTGATTTAAGATGTACGCACGTGAACACAAGAAGACAGTTGCGCTTCAAATCTTGAGAAGGTGGCTGATTCAAATCGCATTTGAAGCAACTTAAGTCCATCCCGTCAGGATTTTTGAATTCCAGTGAAGTCGCAATTCGTGAAAATGAGCGGCTGCTACTTTATATAATTCGAGTAGACAAGTATGACTAATAATATATAATAATAACAATACTGATGATGATAATAATAATATTAATAACAGCAACAACAATAGCATTATTCGTCGTTGTTTTTATACGTTACCCATGCATGCAAGTGTCTGTGTGTGTGTGCTGTGTGTGTGTGTGTGTGTGTGTGCGTGTGCGTGTGCGTGTGCGTGTGCGTGTGCGTGTGCGTGTGCGTGTGCGTGTGCGTGTGCGTGTGCGTGTGCGTGTGCGTGTGCGTGTGCGTGTGCGTGTGCGTGTGCGTGTGCGTGTGCGTGTGCGTGTGGTGCGCGTGCGCTTGCGCTTGCGCTTGCGTTGCGTGTGCGTGTTTAATTACATCAACATTATGACAAGTTCACCGCATTAAAGTGAGTAAAATGGCTTACGACCATTTTCTTACGCGAACGATTTTCATAAATAATCTCGCGGTTCTCAGCTGCAATTCGCGGCTACTCGTTGGGAGCTGACTGCAGGAATTTAGGGCATACCATTACGTAGAATTACGTGCGATACAAATGTAAAACGTTACATTTTGGATCAGCATTCCGGCGTAATGATATTCACTAGATCACGGAATAATTCATATAACCGGGCATGGCCTTTGACAATGGATTATTTGTACTATTGGACATTCAAGACGAATATAGACAGCAATGCAGTTGGCAAAAAGTACCTTTCTAAATAACACACACCAATGGGCAGCTTTATTCGATCGATCGTACGTTGTGGTCTAAATACGTTTTAGATGAAACGAAATGTGACCACACATTTGACCTATCCATCACGTGACTAGTGGTGTAGCAGAACGTCCGCCAAGCGATCAAACATGGAAGCCGAGCACGGGCGCATTCTTGCATTTTTTGGAATGTTTTGTTGAAATTCTGGTTTCAGAGGATTTTGTTTATAATAAAAAATAAATGGAATGTTTTAAAGTGACAAACGTGGTTATGCAGTAATGTCTGATCTAGGAGCTGCAATGACGATGTTACTCACACATGTAACCGTCATCAATATTGTTAGCAAAGCCAGAGCTTAACGGGGGTGACGTAAATAAGTGTTATTGTGACGTAGGGCCTCCGGAAACCGCGACGTACTGGATACATCAATTGATGTATCCTACTGGATACATCAATTGGTGTATCCAATACATCACAATTTACTTACGACATCTCCTAGAGCAAACATTACTGCACTCATTGGACACTTTAACAACTTTCCGTTAGGTCTTTGGCATAAAAATATTCATCTGAAACCAGAATTTCAACAAAATATACGACGGAAAGCACGTGTTTAGGCAGCCATTTTGTTGTCCGCTTGACGGAGTTTGGTAAACAACCCAGACACGTCAACTGAGCACACCGTCAGTTGAATGCTCACACCTGTTACAATTAATTGTACATCGAAGGTCAACCGGAAATCTAACTCCGGTAGAACATTGTTACCTGGCTATTTCCGTGCACGGTTTTAGTGCATTATCCTCTTGACAATATCTCATGACTTTACACAACATAGATAAGCCTCTATGGCGCCCCGGACGATAACAGAAAAACTACAAGTAATTCTTTAAAACCTTAGTAATAAATACCGACAGTAAAACAATACAGCGACGGAAACAATTATTATTGTCCCGTCACTGTTGGTGATTTTCCTAGGAATGTCCGGGGGACTGGGGGCACCGTAATGTTTGGGAGTATTCCTTGTACAAGATAACACACTCCATGACACACGTGTGGACAACAGGCGTTGCACATAGTGCACACAGTGTAAGTGAAAACACCGTAACCATCTGGCGCCCAGTGAAGAGAATCCGGACCACTGTATCTGGTATTTCCGGGTTCGCGTTCTTCGCATTGATGGCGGCTGTAGGCCGACTGTCGAACATAACGAGCCACAACGTCCATTTACGCAGTAACCTTTGACGCACTCTGCGGTTCTCACGGCCGCTTGATGTCCGAAACAACGCCGACGCTCGCGACATCAAAGGAATGCGGGAGTGTCCTCCTGATTCAGCTCCTGGACGGCTGGGTCAGCAGGATCGTGGTAGAATCTCTGCAACACGATGTGGCATTACGTATACCTGTTTGGTTAGTTCTGCGTTACAAACGGCGTGCTTGAATTTAGTCAACGTACAGAGTACGCGAATGTACAACTATTTGCATGGTTTTACTTGGACACGGAGCTAGAAAGATTATATAACTACTATATATATAAGAACAGATAATAAATACATTTAATGAGCTTAAGCTGCACATGGACTCAATATGGTACATATACTTTGCATTTTTAGGTTTTGGCTGCATTGTGTTTATCTGTTACACCCGCTAGGTATGTAGCAGTTCTGGTAGGTATTTCACAAGATATTCGCCAACAACAAAATTACACTATTGCGGGTGGTAAACTTTCCCATTGCTTTTAGTTCCATCCTATTTTTAGCAGTTTTCTTAATTTTATATCTTGAACGTGGGATCATCGCGAAGATGCCTACCATCCGGGATATTGCCCTGTCGTCAGCCACATTGCCAACGGACCCAGAGCTTTGTTTAAAATGGGGATATTTTCATAATAATGTCAAGTTTTCACTGATGAAACATGTGCCAATTGCGGTCGAGTTTAATAAATGCCACTTGGCGGGCACTGAACCTACAACTAGATATAAATTATATATTTTATCAAAGTCAGCGTCTATTTTAGATATGTAAGGTCATCAAACTAACATGTTTGTACCGAATCCATTTCGTTTAGTTATAAATATGTAATATTATGTTAATGGCATATAAATGCGATTGTTTTAATTAAAACTATATTTTAAAATGTTTGTATTATTTTGTTAAATGGTCGAGAGAAATTAGTTTTGGCTGTCATATTTGACAGCTTGTCAAAGCCAATTACTGTGACGACATTCAGCATGGTACCCACTGAATTAGTCGGCGAGATGTCTTCTTCTAAAGAACATTATTCGTATTAATCGTAACATTAAAAACCGCTGCAAACCGTTCTCGAAAACAGGAAAATGTTAAGATTAGGTCTATCCGCAGCATTCGACTTTGTTGGTGATGTCATATGTGGCATCAAGTTCCCCCGTTGGGGCAACGTGGAACGACTGCTCATGCACGACGAATTCTCGATGCCTGAGCAGGACAATCTTAAATTGCACTCACGCTGCTATCGGGAGCCAATGCAGCTTGCTCAATGCCGGTGTCGCGCTTACATTTTTCCGGTCGTTAAAAACGTTCCGGTTGACGTTTCTGCGCATGCGCAATACATATAAGATCATCAATGTCCAGCGAAACAACAAAGCTTTTTGGTATAAATGCCACGTGGTGTTTGTTAACTTTCCTGTAATGATTACTGTGAAGAGTTTCTTAAAATGTCGTTCAATGCAACAAAACATTACGTTTTTTTTTATAAATCACTGTCACGGATTATGGCGCACTAGAGTTACGTGATTTACGCTTGCTATCGAAATATGCCTAAAAACTTGTTTGCCTCGTGTTAATTTGCGACAAATAACTTTGCTGAGAGGTTATATACATCCTAACGAACAACCCGTAATATTTACACCATAAATGCTTTGTCTTTTCGCTGCACATTGTTGATTTTACATATATCGCGCATGCGCAGAAACGTCAACCGGAAAGTTTCTAACGCCGGAGTAATGTAAGCCCTACACCGGTGTGATGTAGCATCCTTTCTTAGCGCCACCAATAAGGCATGGCGCCCATTCTCAAGTTTCTTCAGTCATTGCATTTATTTCCGAGGCAGTCAGAAAAGCAGTGCATTTCCAACGTCAAGTCTGCCCGCGACAAACGTATGTATGACGTGCTCCATTGCTTCCGGTGTCAGATAACGTCTGTTTCTTGCAATGTTGCGTTGATGGAAAATTGTAGACCTACGTGCACCAGTTATATGTGTCCCCAGCCTGATCTTGGCATCAAACTACACACGCAGATTACGCACGTCATGAGATGCCATCAAAGTACACACCCATATTACGCCCGTCATGAGATGTCATCAAACTACACACCCAGATTACGTACGTCATGAGATGCCATCAAACTACACACCCATATAATGCACGTCATGAGATGCCATCAAACTACACACCCATATTACGCATGTCATGAGATGCCATCAAACTACAAACCCAGATTACGCACGCCATGAGATGCAGTGACCAAACAATCAACATTCACCAGCGATGAAGGAATTTGTCTGCACATATTAACAGCTTGTTTAATAATTAGTTCTAATTCTAGTTGTTTCAAGCACGCGGCAGGGTTCTATTAACTGACCAGTTTGTATATATTATGGTTACTAATTAATAATCTTATGAGGTCTCATTGAACTAGTCAGTCTTTTTCAGAACATTTACGCCAAGTCGACATTTATAAGTTGGCAATGAGGGTGATCACTGGCAGGATATTTATTGACCTCAGTGGTTCTGTTACGTCTCAAATTGAGACGGTGTCGACATTACCGTGATTCTCCGATTCACGAGGGATACACAGTCCCCAACGTTGAGAGCCAGGTTTTACTACAAAATACATCACACGGATTCAATACCCTGTCACGACATTGACAGGGTATTGAACCCGGGTCACCGATGTGCCAGGCGAATGTGTTAACCACTACGCTATTCGCGTCTATGTAAATTATGTTTATAAAATCTACATAAACTCTGGACATCCGGGCCAGCAGCGTTGTTGGGGTTGCAAGGTGGGTTTGTTTTCTTCGCACACAGTTATGGGGTTTACCTTATTTACACCCCAGCCTTCCGTGTCCAAGATCCTGCAGTCCGGCGGCATGTCGAACACGTGCCTGTCTTCAATGCCTCGTCTGACGTTTGAGAACACAGATGTGACGATCATGACGAATCCTGCGAACAGAAGACTGCGTTTAAGGAAACGTTTGCATTGATTTGAACGCCCAACATATTGGTACCTTTTACGTTGCTAAGACGAACACAATTATGTAGTTCTTAGTTCTTAGGTAGTTTCCTCCAAACAGCCCAAACTTGGGCTAATGCAGGAGTTGTCCTTCTCTAGAATTAATGAGTCCCACATTTATCCCCTGTGTGGGATCTTTTACTTCTCCTGGCATAGACACCAGATAGAAGGAGGGACCACCGGCTTTTAGTGTCTCTTCCGAAAGACACAGGAAAATATGGGGTGAACGAAATTGCCTAAGTTTCGAAACGGCGGTAGGTGGGATTGAACCACCGTCCCCTCGATTGACGGTCCGGCGCTCTACCGCGCGACCACCGCTCCCCACATGTTACGTCTGCCTGTCTGTCTGTCTGTCTCCTGTCTGTCTGCCTGCCTGCCTGCCTGCCTGCCTGCCTGCCTGCCTGCCTGCCTGCCTGCCTGCCTGCCTGCCTGCCTGCCTGCCTGCCTGCCTGCCTGCCTGACTGCCTGCCTGCCTGCCTGCCTGCCTGCCTGCCTGCCTGCCTGCCTGCTGCCTGCCCTGCCTGCCTGCCTGCCTGCCCTGCCTGCCTGCCTGCCTGCCTGCCTGCCTGCCTGCCTGCCTGCCTGCCTGCCTGCCTGCCTGCCTGCCTGCCTGCCTGCCTGCCTGCCTGCCTGCCTGTCTGTCTGTCTGTTGTCTGTTTGTCTGTTTGTTTCTGTTACATAATGACCAAGCCCCCTATAAATATCAGAACCATGTGTTATTAAACGATTTGCAGGTAACAGATGAAATGGCAACATCGTTTTGAATTAATTATTGTCTACCACACCCTGCTCAAAACGGCTGCGCAGTTCAAAATTAATATAACATTGTTCTAGTTGCTTAATTATTGGTTCTAACCATATAACCTGTTTTTCAGTGTTTTTCTGGAGTATATATATATATATATATATATATATATATATATATATATATATATATATATATATATATATATATATATAATATATATAATGCTTTAACGTGTAATATAAATAATTTGACATTTAGAATAACATACAGGAGTTTTGTGGGGATGTCCGAAATTTCTGCCGGGAACACATTTCTGACTAACAAGATGGTTTCGCCGTCGGGGGGAGTAGCAAGAATTATGTTGTCTGTCGATTGATTGTATTGAGCATCGTTCCAAAACATCATGTCATTATTTTAAATAATAATGATAATAAAGCTTTATTGCTATTTTCAGCATGCATTACATGTTAAGTTGGAATGTAGTCTGGCGTTAACTCACATAGTGCCTATATATAGAATAAAATGAAATATGGCAAATAAATATAAAAAATTCAGTGTACATAATATGTTCTTTAAAATGATAAAAAGATATTATTTTGACCTAATAAATAAATAACATATCTCAGATATGTTTTTAAATAATATATTATCTATTTAAAAATAACTGTGTTAAGCTAGTTAATTAATGTATATATATATATATATATATATATATATATATATATATATATATATATATATATATATTTATATTGACCTTTAAAATTATAACTTATGGTCTAAACATATTATTTTAAGTTAGTAAACAAATAAATAAATATTATAAGAGGTCTAAAATATCATTAAAAAATTTATGTAAAATTGAATTATAATTGAATAAATTCCAACAAAGAAGCAGCTTTTCTCCTCCAAATGGAACTGCTTCATATTAAGTAGGACTCTTCTCCCGCCGGAACAGGGGCACGCACACCCATCTCACCAGCAACCTTTTTCTATAGTGACTGGGTGCCACATTCTCCGTTGTGACTTCAGTTGTTTCTAGTATTGTCTTCAAATGTCTAGGGTCAGTCGCGGGAGAGAAAGGAGGCGTGGAAACGGAGATCAAGCAGAGAGTGAGTACCTGCGTGGAAAAACTGGAAGAAATGCAGTGAAGTGTTGTCTGACAGGAAGTTGCCAGTGAAGTTGAAAGGGAAGATTTGTGAAACAATAGTCAGAGCGGCAACGTTGCACGGAGCAGAGACCTGGACAGCCACAAAGGGACAAGAAGCAAGGATGGAGATGACGATGTTGACATGGATGTGTGTGGTGGGGAGCGGTGGTCGCGCGGTAGAGCGCCGGAACGTCAATCGAGGTGACGGTGGTTCAATGCCACCTACCGCCGTTTCGAAACTTAGGCAATTTCGTTCACCCAGCCTTTGCCTGTGTCTTTCGGAAGAGACACTAAAAGCCGGTGGTCCCTTCTATCTGGTGGCTATGCCCGGGGAAGTAAAACATCCCACAGAGGGGGTAATGTATAATCTGTAGTGGACTCACTAATTCTACAGAAGGACAACTCCTGCGTTAGCCCAAGTTTGGAGGAAACTACCTAAGAACCTAAGAACAAAGAAAGATAAGATTAGAAACGAATATATTAGAGGACCAACCAGAGCAACACAAGAATGCACTGAGATAACAGAGACACGACTGACATTATACGGGTATATGATGAGGAGGGACGAAGAGAACATCGTGAACAAGTACAGATGACAGGTATACCAA